>APFE030924248.1:430037-463365 GCA_000404065.3 Pinus taeda
CAAAGGGGAATGTCAAGGGTCATCCCACACTTTTTTATAAATAGTCCCTCATAACTCATTGTATAGGCTTTTTCTCAGCTAAGCTTCTACTAAGACTATCTTGAATAAGGTTTGGATAGTATTGTAACACACCTTGACTTCTCCATTGCATGGAGCTAGTACATCTCTTTGGAGGAGTAGGTGGATGTGGCCGTAATGTTCCACTGTTGACGCTAGTAGGTTTACATGGTGTATTGTATGATTGTGACTTACACTTCTTTAATAATAAGAGCCAACACATTTTCATGAATATGTTGTTATTATAGTTGGGCTGTTTTGGTTTCCTTAATGATATATGTTGTTTAACTTATGTACTTTTATATGAACTCATTTGTATGCAATTATGTGAATCTTGTTGTTAATGTGTTGCATATGTTGCTAATTTTGTCACCTCCCATATTGATTTCTCTACCAGACAACATACAAACCTTTCTCATGAACCTTGCTATATCAACCATCACACTCATCTTAGACTGATCCATGAGTGATGTTCATGTTATCTTACCTTGTATGTTGTGACTTCCACATCCGAGTGGACTGCTCCATGAGAAGTTGTGCATGTCCTTTGTATGGTGTGCTCCTGGTTGAGTTGGGACTGATCCCTTTCAGCCTGGAACTCACCTTTACCTTCCTCTCCCTTCGAAGTGTTGGAACCTCTCATATGCATTCCTTGACTCTCTTCATAAATCACACCCTTGCTAATAAAAATGTTATCTTACTTCCTCTATGCGACATTGTAGTCAAGGCATCACCTTACGACCCACTGCTGGGACTGCTACGCCAAACGGTTTGAGGTCTAATTGGGACTTCTTATCAGGGAGATCCCCTTGACATGTTGGCAAGTCCAGCACCATCAATAGAACCCAACAAAGGGAATGAAAGAGGGAAGTAGATAATTGGCACAGAGCTGAGTGCCACCGTGGCCACCACCAAGATCCAAAAGATTGATCCTGAAGATCTAGAGGAGACGAATTGCCTCTTCCACTCACAAAAGTGGGTGAAGGTTTCTCCACTACAGTTCAATTTCGATAGAGGGAGCCAAAAGAACCTCATTTCAACATAGGTCATGAATTCATTGGATCTACCAACTACAACACATCCGCACTTATATACCATCAGGTGGCTACACCGAGGACAATATCTCTACATCACCCGATAATGTCACATTACCTACAACATCAATCCCTTCACAGATGAGGTAATGTGTGATTTTTTTCCTCTTCAAGTTTGTGATGTATTATTAGGAAAACCATACATGTCAAAGCGACATGATGTATATGAGTCTAGACCTCTCTCTATTATTATTATTTCTTTGGGTAATACGTTATACAAGATACATGAGGTAACCCTACCTACTACCATATCTTTGATCTTTTCTAAGAAATGGCGTAAGTGGTTTGGGTAAATTTAGTGTTTTAACAAATGCCTAACTCTCTAGACTTAGTAGCTAGTCTAGAAACAATAGACAAAGTCGTTCGCTACCTTTTCTTTACTCAAAAGATAAGAGAGGTAAGAAGAGAAACCAACCTATAGTTTTCACTTGTTCCCTCTCTCCCTTGATCGATCCTACCACTCCTTTCTCTACTTATCCCACTTAGAAAGTACCTGCACACAAGTCAAGACAGAAACCAATCAAACCATACAATAAATATTTGTTAATTAAACATATCATAGAATCCAGAATATGATAAACATATGAGAGCACGATTGGAAAAAACTTTGAATTCTTTATTGATAAAAGGAAAGATTACAAACCATGGATGTTCATGCTTGATTTAGTGTCTTCCTTCAATTTCAATCACTTCTCTATTCATGAACCAACAATTCGACATTATTACAATACTCTTACCAATCTTATTCAAACAACATCCCCTTACCTCAAGAAATTCCAACCTAGACCAGACTTTGAATGGTTGATCAATTTATAGCTGAATGGAGGATTTTAAGCCATTAATGGCCGTCATGGATGCTCAGCCAAATTTGTGAGGTGGTTCCATGGAGGAAGGGGTAATGGACTGAGGTTCATTCATCCTCTTCCTAATCCAAATGCAAGCTCAACCAACTTGCAAACTTCCAGATGGATCCACTGGATGAGAAATCGAATGGATTCATTTAAAAACACAGTTGAAACCCACTCAGCGCAAGTGAAACAAAGGCTAAGTGCATTGCAGTGCACCTAGTCAGTGCAATTACTGCATTGCAATGCAGCTTGATAGAAGGCTACCTGCGCTGATCTCCTTAGGGACACTTTTTGGATGAATGGTGTCATGGAAACTCTTGGGAGGCAAGCATGGTGTAGGTTGACCTCATTAGGGAATGAAAAAAATTGAATTAGGGATTGATGGACCCTAATAATATGGATTTAGATGTCAGGGTTGATGTGCCGAAATTGACCTGTAACAGTAAGATCATCTTTTAGACTATGATATTTTTTTCTTCTAATTCACTCTCAAAGTAAGGGGAAGAGCATAGCCACATCCATGGCCCTAGAGAAGGATTCATCCATGTAGAAGAATTAATTGGATACAGTCTTGGAAGAATATAGGGACATTGTCTCCTCATGTGCAGGGGTACCCTTTCACTATCACATCAAGAACTTGATCTATCTGACTCCCAAAGAACCTCTACCCAATGGGCCGATATATCATCAGTGCATTATGGAAAATGAAGAGATGAAGGTGAAAAATCTAGGATATGCTAAAAAAAAGGGACATCAAACCAAGTTCCTCGCCTTGTGCAAGACCAATTGTACTTGTACAAAAGAAGTATGGAACTTGGAGGCTCTGCCTTGATTATCGAGCAATAAAAAAAACCACCTTCATGAACATGTATCTAATCCCATAGAGTGATGACCTTCTATAGCAACTCGAGGGGGCTAAGCATTTCAACAATAATGATCTTAAGTCTGGCTATTGCTAGGTTCCATTAGGTCCCACAAATGTATGGAAGGCTACCTTCAAATCCAAGGAATGCCTTCATGAATGGTTAGTTATGCCCTGCAGGTTGACAAATGCCCCTACTACTTTTATGGGACTAGTCGATAATATCTTGTAACCCTTCACCAACGGATCTATGGTTTTTATCTGGAGGACATCCTCATATTGAGCAAGAGTTGGGAAAAACACTTGCAACACATTCCATAGGTCTTTCAAACCCTTCAGAAACAAAAACTATGTGCCAACTTGGAGAAATGCACCTTTGACATGAGCTAGGTCCAATATCTTGGTTACATCATAGATCAACATGGCATGCATGTGCATTTGACTAATATTTAATTCATTCATGATTTTCCGGCCCCAACCACTCTAATAGGGCTTTGTAGTATTTTGGGCCTTGCAAATATTTATCGAAGGTTCATATTGGGATTCTCTGATATCACTTGGTGTTTGAGTCATATTACTAAGGATGGAGTGAAAGAAAAGTTTTCCTGATCTGAGTCCTAATAGAAGGCATTTTTTGAGTTGAATCATCGCCTCTCCTCTACAACAATACTCACAATGTGAGACCTCCAATAGCTATTTTAAATTGAGTTAGATGCCTCTGACTATGTTATTGGTGCAGTCCTCACCCAACATGGGAATCCAATGACCTATCATAGTGTGACACTTTCTGACACAATTTGGAAGTACCCAACCTATAATAAAGATATGTATTCCATGATGCAAGCTTATCCATAATAGAATCATTACATTCTGGTGAAGGGGACAGTCATCCACACTGGTCAATGAACTCTTAAATTTATACAAACACAAGGGAATGTGGAGAACGATAACCATCATAATTTCTTTATATATCTACAAAAATTCCACTTGAACATTAAAGACAAAAAAGGCAACACCAATCATGTTGCAAACTACCTCAGTCAACCCCTAGGTGCATCACTGACTATTGTTATCAACACTTGTGGCCATGAGACTTATGGATGTCTGGAACTATCCAAAAATGATCCAGAGTTTGCTTCCACATATCATATGTTGGCATTATGATACATATGTTGTACTTGATGGCAACCCACTCATGATAAATTATAGTGCGGCAAAGTTCACGCACTTTCATGCAGAGAAAAGTTCATGCACTTCCATGCAAAGAAAAGTTCACGCACTTTCATGCAGAGAAAAGTTCCTTTCATGCAGAGAAAAGTTCACGCACTTTCATGTAGAGAAAAAGAGTTCCTTTCATGCAGAGAAAACTTCATGCACTACAGAGAAAAGTTCATGCACTTTCATGCAGAGAAAAGCGCACACACACGAGAAATCTTATGGTTGGTTCATGGTATTAGTCCGACAGTTTTTTATCCTATGGTTTTGGTCTGTGGTATTTAGTCCTTGGTATTTAAACCTATGGTTTTGGGCCATGGTATCTCATCATAAGTGTTGATCCCATGTATTGGGTCCATGGTATTGAATTGTTATGGTTTTTAGTCCGTGGTATTGTGAAATGCCTAAGGCTATAAAAGAGGAAGGAGATCATTTGCCAAGGCATATTCTAAATTATTGAATATCTGATAAAGTGCTAGATCTGGAATACTATGATTGGGTTATGGTGCAGATCTGGATTTCAATGAAGAAGGAACCTGAGCGCAAGGAGAAGGATATGTTCTATTGATGGGTCAAAATCTTAAGGCTGGAATAGTGGTTTCTGAATAGTGAAATAGCGTAGATCTCTTGATTTATGTTCTAGCTGCTTTTGTTTATTGCTACAGTGTTCTGGGTTCAGAAGTGGGGTGTGATTACTGTTATTATGATTTGGGTACAGTCGTCAGAGAAGTGTTTATTTTGATTCAGTTTTGATTGGTGAAAAGATGATTGGTTGATGCAGAAATTATTGATGTTTGATTGATGTTATTTGTGGATCTAGTCTGAAAATTTATGAAACGTGGTCCCTAGAAGGAAGAGAAGGTTGTAGTCTTATGCACGTAGCAGCCTGCGTACTAGTATCTCAACTAGTACAAGAATTAAGGGGGTTGTAGCTCCCTTCCAGGAGAAGTTGGAAAACGAGAGAGGGTTGTAGCTCTCTATAGGTAGCAGCCTGCGTACTGGTAAAGGACTACACCAGTATAGAATCATTGTAAAAAGAAGTTTCTAATTGAAAAGATAGAGACATATTGCAGCAGGTGGTTTTCACCCACATTGGGTTTCCACCTTATATCTTGTGTTCTTGTGTGTGATTGTCTTCTGCTCTATTTTTATGTTCCTGGTTACTGTTTATATGATCTTGATGCACAGATTAATGTTCAACATCTATAGAATATTTTAAATTACAAGTCTTTATGGTATATGCGGGTTTCCTTATCTGTAGTTGCATATATATGCAGTTTTCTCTAACTGAAGTAGCGTATATGTTCTAGGTTCGAAAAAGAAAATAATTGACTAGATAATATTGATTCACACCCCCTCTCAGTATTATTTCCAACATCATATACTAGTATATAGAAAGCATGTTATTGATTTCTACCTCGAGGATGCATTATTATGCTACCTGGGCCACCATTGTGTTTCTTCAAATGAGCATGTCAAGTGGATTTAGGAAAAGCATTGCAGTTGAGTAACAAGACACTTCAGTGTGGAGAAAACTCTATTTGTACTGCAAAAGTACTTTTGTTGGCCAAAAATTCTACTAGATGTTGAGAAATATTTCAGATCCTACATTTCCTATTCCATCATCAAGCCAACCATCAAGAAGAAAGGCCTGTACACTCCTCTACCTACTCCCATCTAGTTGTGGCAATTCCATCTCCATGGACTCTTTGTGGTCATGGAAAAAATCTCTAAGATGGCTATATGGCGGTCTGCAAGAAGAGTATCACAGTAGAGGACACTGCCAAACTCTTCTTTGAGTAAGTGTGGGTAAATTTTGGGATCCTACATACCATTATATCATATGAGGATAGCAGGCTCCTGGGCACATTCTGGTTAAGCTTTTGGACACCAAGCTCACCTAGTTGACTCCCTTACTTTCCCAGATTGATGGTCAGATCGAGGTCGTCAACAGGATGATAGTGCACATACTCCACATGTACAACTCCAATCATACATGAACCTAGGATAAGGGTCTTCCCTATGTAGAACACAGTTATAATAGATCTTTCCATATCTCGACTCATCACAGTCCCTTTCAAGTGGGTCTAGGATTTCAACCATTGTGTTTGATTGATATTGACATAAATCATGCAGCTACATAGACAAAATCTACACATGTATTATTCGATGCTAATAAAGAAACCAAATATATTGAACACGTCAAACACATTTACCAATAGGTTCAAAAAATCTTAGAGAAGTCAAATTCCAAGTATAAGCAATGATATGATCAACATTTGGTGCCACACAAGTTTCAAGTGCGCGACAAATTTTGGTTGCATTTGTAGAAAGAATGCCTTACCAGAGCCTATCAGAACCTCACACCACTTCGATATGGTCCTTACACCATTACCATGGCTATGGGAGACAATTATTTTGATCACATCATTCCCTGATTCCTTGACCTGCACCCATTGTTCAATGTGGATTTCCTTCGACTATGCTTCCCACCATTACTAGACACATCAAACATTGCAAAACAACTCACACCAATAGGGTTAAACCAAGACTACCTGGTATATGCAAGAACAAATTAGATTATGCATTAACATATCAATAACACTCACGTGTAGAAGATCCAACTATATCAGGTTGTCAAAGTTGGCCAACTCTTGCACCAAGGCAAGTGGCTCACTAAGGACCAAGTTCAGTAGAAGCTTTCCATCTCCTGGAGGCTCTCAACATAAGGGGGACCATATCATTTTGGGTGGGGGGGTTATGATATAGGTGTATATTTGTGTCCCCCCACTTATTCAACTTGGACCCCCACCACTATCTTTTTTAGATTTTCAGTTTCCTTTTGTAGAACAACTTACTATTTTTGCCATTTTTTTGGATCCTAAAATTCTATAGTCATATTCCTTGGATAGATATTTCTAGTGATGTATTGTGCACTTCAAATAGAGATCATATTCCAAAATTGTGACCTCAGGAAGTGGATGTACCAATTTACCCAAACGAGGCCCATAGTTTTGGTGCTTGATCTCCTAGGGTTAGGTTTATGGATACTTAGGTTTTCCCATAATTTATCAATAATAAATAGGCCTTTGAGCCTCATTGTAGCATAGAGTTCAGAGGCATGTAGCCACCATATATCTTCTTATAGATAATCTACCATCACCTAAGCTAGTTTATTTCTATTTTATTTGTAAGTATATTTTAGTATTTGATAGAAGTGTTATTTATACTGCATATTCCTATTGATGATTATATCTATAATTTGTTACGTTCTATTTTAAGTTCGGATTAATGGAACATATGTGCATATAAAGAAGTTGCAAATATATAGAAGTTGTGTATATACAAAAGATATGTGCATATATAGAAGTTGTGCATATACAAAAGATATGCTCATATATGGAAATTGAAGTTCATAGCTTCCATATCTGCACATCTTCTGTATATGCACATATATTTCATTTATGCACAAACATATATGTGCATATATGAAGGATACAAATATATTATGGCTAAATTTGCACATAAATTGTGTATATGCCCAACTTTTGTATATGTGTATCAACCATATATGTCTAATATCTACATATATGTGCATATACAGAAGCTATGCATATACAAAAGTTATGCACAACTTCAACCTTTGTATATACGTAGCATCCATATATGCACATATCATTTGTATATGCATAATGCTCATATATGTGCATATACAAATGTTGTGCATATACAAAAGATATGCACATATACAGAATTTATGCATATACATAAGATATGTGATATAGAATATGTGCATATATCGAAGCTATGTCCATTTTGTATATGCACAAGTTTCATATATGCACATATCTTCCGTATAAACGCTTCTTCCATATATGTGGATATATTTCGTATAAGCCCATATAAAGCATATGCACATATACAATATATGTGCATATATGAAAATTATGCATAGGTGAAGGATATGCACATAAAAAAGGTACGCATATAAGAAATACATACACATATATGGAAGTTTCACATATACAAAAGAAGTGTACATAATGTGGTAGTATTTCTATCACATATGAACATCATTTTTTTGCATATAAACCACTGTTTTAATCCATGTTTGATAGTTTTTCATAAATAAAAAATCCTTATAAACTAAACCTTACATGGCCCAAGTAGCATTGACTTGTTACAAGAACCATACATTGAATTTTGTAAAGAGTATCAACAATTTTCATTTCATGTATAGAATATGCAACTAGTGTCATTGACATGAAGATGCAACCTAAGAAAGTTTTAAAATATCATGTCTCAACACCAACTAGTATTACATTATAAAATGGAACTCCTATTCTATATATAAAACTCCCCACTAATTTTATCTCTTAGATGAATTGCCAAATAATGAAGCACATTCTATTATGAAGTTAAGCTCAACATTTTTTCTCCACAAGTTTCACATTGACCATCAAACATCTATCCAATCTTATCTAGTTCTAAATGCATCTAACAATGGAAGAGATCTCAAATGTTAGCAACAATATATCTTGAAATTACACAAGAATATTAATAAAAGAACTAATGACCAACCAACAACATCATAGAATTAAACATGATTCTCCTTCAAAAGGAGTCACTCACGATCTTTGTATTGTAGAAAATGTTGAAACACTTGCAACTAGAAAATATATGATATGCGCATATAGAAAATTTGCACATATACGAAATATGACTTTTTGTATATGCATGTTTCCATATATATATATAATATAATATATGCCTATACATGGGTTTCACATATACTGATGATGCTTATGTGTATGTTATATCTTGGTATATGCATAACTTTTTATACATGTACATATATATGGAAGAGTGTGTGTATATATATATATATATATATATATTGTGCATATATGGAACTAATCATATATATATATGCATGCTTTCATATGTCTGTGCATATATAGAGGTTGTACATACACAAAAGCCACACATATAGAAAGTCATCTTCCTCATATGTGCATATTTTCTATATGCGCATATATATAGAAGCGTGCATATACGAAAGATATTTTTTATGTGTCAAACTTTCGTATATGACTTTTGTATATCTACATATTCTATAACATAGATATTGAAGTGTGCATATATGAAAGATGACTTCTATATATATGTGCATATATACAAGTTACGAATACATAGAAGCTATCTTCTATATATGTCTAGATTTAAAGTATGCACATATATACATTCAAGTGTAAATATACAAAATTATCTTTTATATATGCATAAAGTCTTTATATGTTCAACTTCTATATATCCGTATAGATATAAGATAATGCATATAAGGAGGATTGTTTCCATATGTGCATAACTTTTGTTTATTCATATAGATATGGAAACATGGATACAAAAATCACACATGTGTGAATCCAACTGCATATAGGAAGTTAAGAAAGATGGATTCCATATCTATGTGCATATATGAAGCCAATATTTTGTATGTGTATGCTTCCATATATATGTTCATATATATATTCAACACATATACCGAATCCATATTCCGTATATGTGTAGATTTTGTATATGCACACACACACACACACACACACACACACACACACACATAGAAGCTTTCATATACAAAATCATGGCTTATGTATATGCACAACCTGAATATATGCACATAAATGTGGAAGCGTGGATATGCATAAATAAAATATACTCCATATTTTTGTCAAAAATATTATTGGTTGAAACATTTTGGGCTAAGGCAAGCCATTTACTAGGTGTCATTGCAATGAAAAACATGTTATATAAGAAAAAAAGGGAGTTGTTGGAATGCTAGGGTGAAGCTATGGGTCAGTCTAGGTTAGAAAAGGTTGAGAGAATATAATGACAGGGAAAACTGGGTGTTCAATGGCCTCTTAAATCATCCTTAAGCTATTCATACGAATAAGTTAGGGTTTTCCTTTTCTTGCATGAGATGGATGAAGTGACAAAAGTACTCACTAGTGAGGGTGAGTGTCAAAGATGAATACTACAACAGAACCTCCAAGATCAATCAAATCCGCTCAACATTCTTTAACTTAGTTAAAAAATGAACCAAATAGGATATTTCATGAAAAAAAAAAATCTTTGGGTACTAAATATGGTAAAATGACCATAAAAAGATGCAAATCTTAGTGAAGAAGCATAAAAAATACCTCACTTTGTTTGAGCTAGAGAACTAGTGACTGTGAGGGAAAACTAAAGTGGAATCTGTCATCATTGTGGTGATTTTAGTCCAAAAATAAGATGGCCAGATGGTCTAAGAAAAGGAGAGGAATGCCAACCTATTCTAAATATTTCCATTATGCTTTTGCATTAATTATTATAAGTAATTTCTTAATTACATTGGAGTTTCACCTTATGTTAACTTGAAGTGACTTGAGAAAGCACAAGAAAATTCTTTGAAACTAAGAGAAAAGCTAAAACTTAAATTTTTATTTCATTATCAAGCTTTAAAGTAGATTTGTAGTACTCCATTAAGGCTGGGTGGTACATTATAACACCCCGTAAAGGCTCAATGATGTGCTATATATAATCCCTCATAAATCATATGTCCCATTCTATAGATCAAGCATGGTGCAACACTTTCACTGCAATTATTAGATAAGTTCCAAGATAGTAACATGGTTAGCAATCATACACATTGTAATCCCTACAAATTTTAAGTGCATCTACATTGACTATACACACACATTCAAATTATATCTCTTTTTAAGCTAGATTTCTAGAATAAATCACTTTCTACCAAAAGATTTTGGATAACACAACACTATTGAAGGCTTTATGATGTAATATTTCCATTTCATGGAGTATATATCTTTGGCATAATTCTACTACCCATGCTGACTTTGTGTGGTTTTTATGTTGAACTTGGCCCATGATAAGGGCTCTGGCTTCTTTGGATCATCATTTTTGGTTATGCCATCCAATAAACTTTTATTTCGAGTAATCCATATTAAAAAATGCAATTATGATTTTTGTATTTATAATTAATCCTAGTTATTTAACATTATAGTGATTGCAGTTGTATGTCATATTGGAACTACTTTAATTAGAAACTTTCCAAATACCACATTCGTTAAAATTCAAAATAGAAAGCTTCAATATTATTGATTGGAACTAATTTTCATATGTCGTTATCTTCATGTACTAGTCCTAAGTTATGATGTTAGAGAATGTTAATATATAAAAGGTGTATTATAATTGCTACAAGTTTCTTTACATAACATATTTTCTTTACGAAGTATATAGCAAATCGTGTAAAATTATTGCTAGTAGGTAGAAACAAATCCTTACCATTTTTATTTATACTTTGAACCAATGGTTAAAATGATATATCATTTTAAAACGATTATTCTAAGAGGAGATAAAAAATATTGGATTTTGGAATAAGTAATTGTTTAGGGAGGAATGATAACCTTTGGAAGAGAGGTTTGTTTTATGACATCCAAACTTTCTGAAGAAATCAACTTCTACCAATTGTGGTAATTTCTCTTTTGCACTTGCATTAAAGATAATGACCACATAAGCTATTATTAATATGTTTACATTATTTTGCTTAAGCAAGAGTCGAGCCTTTGTTTCCATTGAGTCAAACATAATTACAATATTTTACAAGGAGTTCCACTAGCCCGCTCTAACCCCATAGAGTTCCACATCATACACTTTCATGTACTAACTAAAGAAAATATGCCTCCCAAAACTTAGGTAAAGACCTATGCTGTAGGAAGAAAAAACACAAAAAGTGACACAATACATTCTCCATCCTACCGAACCCTCACTTAAACCTGAGCATTAAGCTGTCGAGAGAAAAATCAACGGAGGAGCCGAATATCGCACACCCAAACTTGCAAGAATTTTAATGCGCGATGCCGGTTGTTTCTTGGGCCGACCCTCATCCACGTGGCAGGCGATGAGAGGTGTCATTGCCCTTTGAATGAAACCACCATCTTCCAGAAAGCGGTGCGATCGCTCCACAACCGCCCAAGAGGTGGTTTTGCAGCTCTGCCAAGAGAGGAAAGGGAAGTGATTCCACAACGTGCTCTAGTAATGAGAGAAGTAAGGATTTGTAGCCCTGACTGTGAAACCACCTCTGGCTTGCAATCAGTGTAAATGATCCAAATCCCCTCGATAGGTAGTTTTTACCCCCAATCCTGGAAAAAAAGGGGGGAGGCAGCTACCAAAGTAAGGCCACTGCTCATTCTTCTCTGACTTTCTCCTGCCCAGAATAGAGAGGAAAAAATGACAGCAGATCCCGACAGGGGAAACTCTCAACTATTCAACAGGAAAACCCTTGAGGTGATGCTGTGGAATGAGAAGCTACTTTCTTTGGTCAGTCCAACTCTGAAACCTATCCCAGAGAATAAAACTAATCATTGTCAACTTAATCAATGACTTTGGCTTATCTTCCATCATGATCCTTTTTGACCAACTTTTAGTAGCCCTATGATCTCTGGTCCAAACTAGTTGGTTTCTGTCATTTTACCTCTATACTCTTCCATGTCTTCCTCCACCTAGTTATGATAGAGTATTTTGAGGTTGCTCTATGCCATTGTGTTCCACCTCCATAATATTGCACTATCCTTCCACCTGACACCTTTATTGGCAAGAATATCTTCCAATTTGTTGGCCTTTCTTTTCACATGTATAAATATTAGAGTACGAAGATTTTGAAGATGAACTTGAATTCTCTGAAGAACCTACGTTAACCTCCAGTATTTAGTGACCTTTTCCGGCCCTATTCCATTACTGATTCTCCTGACCACGTTGATGAATAACTCTGAATCTGCGTCTATTATGACATTTTGGAAATTGTTTTGTATCATAAATTATAAGAATTGTTCCAAAGCCATAAGCTATGCCATGTTGATAGTTGCTTTTTCTAAGTGTCCATGGAAGAGGGTGATTATTCTACCTGTTGAATAATCACCCTCTTCCATGGACACTTAGAAAAAGAAACTATCAACATGGCAGAGCTTATGGCTTTGGAACAATGCTTAGAATTTATGATACAAAACAATTTCCAAAATGCCATAATAGACGCAGATTCAGAGTTAGTCATCAACGTGGTCAGGAGAATCAGTAATGGAATAGGGCCGGAAAAGGCCATTAAACACTGGAGGTTAACGCAGGTTCTTCAGAGAATTCAAGTTCATCTTTAGAATCTTCGTACTCTAAGATTTATACATGTGAAAAGAAAGGCCAACAAATTTGAAGATATTCTTGCCAATAAAGGTGTCAGGTGCAAGGACAGTGCAATCTTATGGAGGTGGAACACAATGGAATAGAGCAACCTAAAAATGCTCTGTCATAACCAGGTGGAGGAAGACATGGAAGAGTATAGAGGTAAAATGACAGAAACCAACTAGTTTGGACCAGAGATCATAGGGCTACTAAAGGTTGGTCAAAAAGGCTCATGATCGAAGATAAGCCAAAGTCAGTCTCCCCTGGGTTGCCTTTGGAAGCACCATCAATGTTGTACTTTAAGAAACCTTCAGGGGGAGGATGCCAAAATTGATCCACCTCTGCTCTCATGCTTGTTTGCCTACCTGGATTTTGGGGAGTGAGCCCCTGCAAGTCTAACAACAGAAGGATTCTCAACTCTTCTACTGATGGAGGATTTTTGGGGAGATTCCTGACAGTGGTCCCCACTGTCTCCTTAAGTTGTTTTCCAATAGTTTCACCATGCTAAGAGAGTTAGTATTTACCTCTTTGAATATTCTTTTGTTTCTTTCTTTCCACACATTCCAAATAATGAAACCTGGCAAGAGTTCCCAGGCAGAATTGAGGACATCATTTTCAAGGAATTATTTCTCTAGTTATTAAGAGTGTTACCAATACTTCCTTTGTCTCTATCAGACCACCTGAAGATGTTGGTAAAGAAATCCCATATCCTGTCTGTAAAAATGCATCTATTGAGAATATGCTTGATGGTCTCCTCTTGGGTTTCACAGAGATAACATCTGGAGGGACCCAACATGCCTCCTTTTTTGAGGTTGTCCTAGGTTAGAATTTTTTGGTGGTGAACTAGCCACATGAAGAGTTTGATTTTCATCCAGCCTTTGTGCTTCGAAAGCTTCTTCCATGCTTTAGTTGGAGCTTGTGGTACCAGATCAAGGAGAAGACCTTTAGCTTCCTTGATATTAAATTTGCCCTCTTTGTTGTTGCCCCATCTTAGTTGATCATGCCCTTTCATTACAAGAATAATTATTTGCTCCAACAATATTTTAAGGGACTCAGCTTTACTGTTGAGGGTCCTATCTTCTCTGCTCTCTATTTTTTTCCAAATTCTCCACTTTCCTATGTTATGTTGATGCTCCCAAAAGTCTTTCACCTTAACTAATCCTTGAATATCAATCTCTTGTTTGAGGCCTAAAAATTCTTCTCTTAGAATATTAGGTTCTTGTTGCCATTTTTCCTCCTAGAAAACTGCCAAATCTCCCTCTCTAATTTCCCAGAAACTGTTCTTTTGTACCACTTCTCTGTTCTCGCATGCCTTGTTTCATATGGGCGAGCCTTTCACTGTTCCTGTCATACCTATTATATCAGAAGCTGACCATGTATTGGCATATTTTTCCTTCCAAATGCTTCCCCATTTAGCTTTCATATCCTTAACCCATCTCCACCAAAGTTTTACACCAAGAGCCTCATTGAGAATCTCTAGATTGTCCAGACCCAGGCCTCCTTGTTTCTTGGGTTTGTATATCTTTTCCCATGATACTAAAGCCCATTTTTTCCTTGTTTCCTCTTTTCCCAACAAAACATCACGTTGGATATTACGGAATTGTTGTAAGACTCCACTTGGATCTAGGAGGGATGATAGCATAAAGATTAGGATAGCTTGGAGAACTGCTTTAGTAAGAACCAATCTACCAGCTAAATTCAGAGGTCTGTTTGTCCATTTCCTAACTTTATCTTGCATTCTAGTAGCTAAAGGATCCCATATGCTCTTGTGTTGGGGTTTAGCTGTAAGAGGAACTCCCAAATACTTAGAGGGAAGGGATTCTCTTTAAAAGAGTAAAATTCTAGAAACATTTCTCTGGATGGCGATGTGAGTGTTAAAGAAAAAGACTTTTGATTTGGTATGGTTAACTTCCATACCTGTAGTCTTCGTGAAGTCATTCAAAATTTGTTTGTAAGTCCGTGCTTCTTTAACTGTGGGAATTCCCTGTAACATGGTGTCATCTACAAACTGTTGATGAGTCAGGACTTGTCCATTCTCCAAAATTTAAAGTCCTTGAATTTTTCCCATCACTCTTGCATTCTTAATGGATCTCCCCAGCCCTTGCATCATGAGGATGAAGAGAAAAGGAGAAAGTGGATCTCCCTGTCTAAGACCTCTAGAAGGGAGAAAAAGTTCAGAAGGAGAGCCATTCACCAAAATTGAAAAGCTGGAAGAAGTTACCAGGGCTGTGACCCATCTAACCCAATTATGATAAAAAACAAACGCTGTGAGCACTTTTTTGATATATATCCAATTCACTTTTTCATATGCTTTGGCTATGTTTAGTTGCATGATCATGCCCACTCTCTCGTTGCATGTTAATGAGTGAACCACCTCATGAGCTTGAATTATGTCGTCCATAATTTTTTTTCCTTCAAAATACCTTGTTTGTTCCTCGGAGATGAGCCTGGGCAGCAGGGGCTTAAGTCTGTTAGCCACAACTTTGGAAATTATCTTGTACACAGGATTGGATAAGGCGATGGGCCTATATCTCTTTGAAGTTTGAGAATTATCTTGTTTTGGAATAAGGGCAATAAAGGAGGTATTGAGGGCTTTCAAAATGGTCTTGTTCCTTCTGGAGTCTTCCACAATATCCACTATATCCCTTTTAACGATATGCTAGCAGGCTTTAAAGAAATCCACATTAAACCCATCTGACCCTAGTGCCTTTCCATTTTGCATTTCCTTGAGGACCTCACTGATCTCCTTTCTAGTTACAGGTCTATTGAGATAATAGTTGTCCTCTCTGGAGACCAGTTTAGGTATATGATTAATTATGTCCTTGATGAAAGGTTCTCTTTCGGAAATGGTTTCTTTGGCAATGTTTCGAAAATTCTTTATTAACACTACATCTATCTCCTCATGGGATTGATGAATTTGGCCATTTTCATCCTTGATCGTAGAGATTCTATTGTGAGTTCTTTTCACAATGGTAGATATGTGAAAAAATTTGGTATTGCATTCCCCTTCTTTCAGCCATAGAACCTTAGGTTTTTGTTTCCAAAAAAATTCTTCTTATTTGCACAACATTTCCCATTCTTGTTGGTATTTCTCTTCTAGATCATTCTTGTCTTTATCAAAGCCATTCCTAATCAAAGCTTGATTGAGCTATAGAATTTTGTTTTCAACAATTTTCTTATTTTTGAAAATATTGCCATATTCCTTCTGGTTCCATTCCTTTAGCTTCTGCTTGATGTGCTTTAGTCTTTTATGCAGTAGGAACATAGAAGATCCCTGAATTCGCAGGTATTTGGCCCACCATTTTTTAATGTTGTTGTAGAAATCTGGGTGTGCGATCCATATATTTTCAAACCTGAACAATTTGTTTCTTGGAGTGCTAATGCCCAAGATCTCCATTTGAATCGGCCAGTGACCTGAGCCTCCAAAAGGAAGAATATTCAGTATTCTTTCCTTGTCTAGAAGCATGAACTCTTCAAAGATCATGAATCTATCTAGCTTGGAATCTACCTGAGAATCTGCTCCTCTATTATTCTTCCATGTGCAAAGGCCATTGTTGGTCTCATTGTCCACCAGATTCATGTTTTCTGAAAAACATTGGAAAGCTGAGGAATCTTTGTTTAGTGTTCTTGTACCCCCCTTTTTCTTTGAGAGATATCTAATCATGTTGAAATCTCCTCCTATCACCCATGGTAGCCCTGAAAATCTGTTTCGAAAGTCAACTAAGGAATCAATAAACCTGATTTTGTCATCTAACCTTTGAGGGCCATAAACATTCATTACAAGATAAGCTTCCCTGTCACCTACAGGTTGAGTAACCACTCATAAATAATTCCTTGATGCCTCCATATCAATAATACCTATTTTTTGGGGATTCCAGAGGATAAGGATACCCCCTGCTATATTTTCTGCTTTGACTTCTATAAACTCATATCTACTGAGCCATTTACTATGTATTTGTCTTATCTTTTGCACCGATCATTTTGTTTCTTAGAAAAACATAATATCTGGAGCAACCTGCTTCATTCTATTATTCAATAATCTCTGCTTTCTTTTACTACCTAGACCTCTGATGTTCCAAGTTTTAAACTTCATAATTACAGATTGGTAAAGGAGTAATTGGTTAGATCCTTCATCTTACCTGAGTCTATCATGAGCTTCCCACATTCAATAAGTAGCTCATTCTACTTTTTTCTACCCCTTTTCTCCCCCGGGTTTCTTGGAGCTAATCCTGGAGTCAATTTTACTGCTTTTATTCCATGGTTGGCTTGTCTTTCCATGCTGTTATCTTCACCCAAGTGCTTTGCCTGAGTTTTCCATAAGAATAACTGCTTTATACAATTACATTCTTCTTGTGGTAGAGATTCTACCCCTCCCGTTGTTCCCTTACTTAAGAACCTTTCTAGATCTACGTTTCCTCTATCAAGAATCTCTTGCAGCTCATTGTCTTCCATTTCCATCTTGTTATGAGTCATTTCTTGATCCATATCCATCTCTGATTCACTCGTCAGGACCTCTTTCTATTTTTCCTTTACCTTTTTTTGATCCTATTCTTATTCCTTGTCCTGCTTAACATATCCATCCTTCATTTCCTGATTTTCAACTACTGTATCTTCCTCTTATTCAAGAACTTGGAACTGGTTTGGCCTCACTTTTTGATCTTCGCTTTGGTGATTTTTTGGCCCTTTTTTCCATTTCTACCTTAATGAGCTACTTTGTGAAAACCCTCTATTTCTTTCATTGTGTTGGGATTGCTTTTGCTCTTTGCATTACTGAGAGGGCATTTTCTAAGAAGGTGCCAATGTTCATGACATTTTTGACATCTAAAAGGAATATGCTCATAGTCAACCTTCTGCACCCATTCCTCATCATGAACCTCCAATATCACCTTGTCCGAAAGTTCTCCAGATAGTTCCATCTCTACACAAATCCTGGCAAAGGAGGTATATTTTCCCCTTCTTATGGCTTTAGAAGTTTTGACATACCCCCCTAATTTATTTTCTATAGTTGTTAGTGAGTCTATTTTCCAATAAACCAGAGGTAGCAAATAGCGTGTTACCCACATCAGTACAAAGGTGAAGGTTTCCCACTCCGGCACGAAGTTCATCATCCACGGTCTCATATAGAGCCCTCCTGCTGCAAAGAAGTAGGGCCCACCTTCAAACACTCTGTCTTTATTCTCGATGTTTTCAAACACCACAGTGAAAATACCCTTGGATCCTAGGTGAAGATCAATGCTTCCTTTGGGCTTCTAGTGGTTCCTGATCTAGGTTTGTAAAGCCTTTTCAGTGGGCCAAAGTCCCATGAATTTGCATACGATTGCATAAGTCTGCATGTGCTCCCTGTGGGCCTACAGCTCTGGGTTATTCAAGATTACTCTGGGAGTGATTTCAAATTTAGGCTTGCACGGTCCCTTTTTGTTCTTGTTTGTTGTTCTCTGTTTTTTTTCATTTACCTCGTTTTCTATGCCATCATTTTTCTTCTCCTTGCTACTTACTATTTCCTTGTCCCTGTTTTCTCCTTCTTCCGTTGAGTTACCTCTACCTGATTCCAGGGGTGTTCAGCCCCTGTTAACCACTACCTCTCTGAAGGGAGTGGAGCTCCCCCTTTGCTACCACCCATGGAGAAACTCCAGCTCAAAAGCTATCCACCTTGGTCTTCCGCAGACTCGCGCGCTCCAATTTCTATGTATCTATCAAAAAAAGAAAGGCTATCATTAATATGTTTACACTTGTCAAAAGATGATAGAAATTTTCACCATCACTACCTTATTAATTGATAAAGTAAATGGTTGTTTGGTTAGCCAGCATTCTACTCAACATGTTAAATGTGAGTTGCCCATTTACAATGGATCCTATAATTTGAAAGTGTTCAATCATATCTTTAACCTAAACACATAATTTGGTTATAATTAAATTCAAGAAAATGAGAAAGTTCCATTTTATAAGTTTAAGTTTATAAGTATTGTAAAAATATTATTTTTAAAATGTGTAGCATATCGAAATTCAATTACCACTTGGAATGGGCCTAGAGCCCTTATTTCGTCTTTCAAGGCTTCTACATAATTATTATTTTTTTTATATACAAAGAAAAAGTAGAAAAAACATGACATTATGGGAACAATTACAATATGTATAAGAACCAAAGTATAAATAATTCTAGAGCATGGACATATGTAGAAATGGAAATGGGGTCAGGTTAAAAGAATAAATATTTAATCATCTATTAGAAAAAGTGGAATTGGAAAGACACAGTTTCACCAAAACTCAATTTAAAAAAGATTTAGATAATTCTAATGTTAATCACAATTCGTGGTTGAACAATTTATATAACGGTCAACATAGTGAAAGAGGACATTCAAATGAAAATTTTCGAACTGTACAAACTGCTTAATGGAAAACAACACTTCAATTCGACAACATTAAACAAAATATAATAATAAAAAATAACTTAAAAAGAAAGTAAAAAATCTAAAACCAATAATAATGAACCTAATGAGAAATTGATGTATAATCGATAATAAATCAAAACCATGTTTTCCTTATCAATTAATAGATTTAACCAAATCCAATGAAAAATAATAACAAAGACAATATGACTAGAAAAACACACAAAGTGTTTCCTTGCGTGATACAAATAATTCAAAGTGTTAGTGGCTGATATACCCAACCATCACAAGTAACTTTGTATGGGATAAAGAAAACATAAAGGATGGAAGTCCTTTATTACAATCTTAACCAACGAAGATAATGGATTAAATATAATTATTATTGAAACAAATTCATAATAAGAGTATTAATTATTGATATAATGATATGAAATTTGATGCATGGTTGTTCTATTCTTTAAAGTTGTTTTGGGGATGGGTGATGAGGGAAAACAATGGTTTCATGATAACTATAATGTTTTGAAGTAATAAGAATGGTTAATAAATTTTTTCAAAGTGTAATATTATTGTCAAGTAGCTTGATGTTTTATTTTGCAGTAAAATGATTATGTGAACTTATATAGATATTTATTGACATCATTTTGTTGACATAAGATTGATTTCCCAAAAAATGGGATAGCGAGTATATTTATTAGCGACAAAATCTTTACCGTTATTCGTAACATTATCTTTATAGTAATTCTCCTCAAGTGTGATTCTCTTGGTTTTTTCTGGAAACCTCTATCGAAAAACCTCATTTCCTTTAGCTTATTTTAGCCACTTTAACATATTATATTTTCCATTAAATGTTAAGGATTTGAACTATGTGAGTGCAGTTGAATGTGATACCATTTTCATAGAATTTATATAGAATGGGAGCCCAATTTAGATAATAAATGCAATATCCTCTATCTAGGATAATCTTTATACTCAAACTATGACCGACTGATGGGAAGAAATAGTGGGTGGAATAACACCTTGGTGCATACTTTTTGAATGGTTTGCTCATGTCCCTTTAGCATCAAAATATCATGTTCATCCATTAATTCATCAAACCAGTTGTATGTGATTTTGAACACAAAACAGAAGGGGTAGTGATGAGCCCCAGTATTGCAACAATGATGCTGCAACTTCTGGGCTACCAACTTTACTTATCAACTTGGGATTCTTACAAACTTGGAGGTGACAGTGTAATATGCACAAGTAAAAGTGACGGTCCTGCCTATTGTCACTCTTCATTTAGCGAGAGACCATTGGGGTTCCAAGCCAAACTTCTATGGAGTCGGAAGAAGCTTGATTCTTAGATAGAAGAAAGGAAAATCTACTTCTAAGAGAGTTACTCTACAACAATAATGGAGAAGGTTGACATGTAATGCTAAATCACACCATTCCCTATTTAACCATTTAAGAAGCCATGGTAGGCAAAAATTCTAAATAAACATGAAACAAATGCTACTATCTAATTTCTAGAAGTAAGAAGTATCAAACAACACTAATGTGCAAGTAAAGAGATTAAGTTAAATCTGTTTTTTCTTTCAAGGTCTTTTATGAAAAATCAAGTATGCAAACTAATTGTTATTGTGGATGTGCCAGATGAATTAAGGATGTTTGAGGATGGATGGAATTGTTATGAAATGGTTGGATGGTGTGGAGGATCCCTAGGAGGCTTTTGGTGACTTCCTAGTGGTTTTCCATCAATTTGGCCTCAAAACAGGTTGTTTCAGGAAACTTATATGATGTAAAATTGAGAGCTAAATGTGAGGTGTTTGAGGTGATGGGAGGCTTTGGAAAGGTGTTTTATGAGTGGAATCGAGTGGGAGAAGTTCTAGGATCACTTAGTAGTCTATATCCAAGATAATAGATGGCTAGATTCACTCAATGTGATTGGGAAAATCTCTATGAAAAATGATGGGAAACTAGTGAAGGTGATGGTGAAAAAAAGGGATGGCAAAGGTGGATGAAAAGGAAGGTCGCTACTGGCTATGAAGTCTTAGTCTCCTCCTAAAGCACTTGATCTGTATAAAACATGTGTGTCTTCCCAAAAAAATATGCAACAAGATACATTTTCATAATCTAGAAAAGCAAAATTAATGAATCAACTACCTATACTATGCATGAAGAAATTTGTTGAAAGGAATCAAAGCATGAGTTAGATCTACTGAAGAAATGGACATGAAAAATATGAAAGTGGAATTTACCTTGCAAAACTAACCAAATACTAAATTAAGGACAACAAACTCTAAATCTCATAAAAGAGCTAGAAATATGTGTTTTGGGGCTCCTTAAGGGTCCCTTCCTTAAGTCATGGTCCAAGAGGGAGGAAATGAGGCTGAGACACCTGCTAACAACCTTGTGGTGATCCCTTTTCTCCTTGCAAACCTGCTACTATAATTAAGGCACAAATGGAAGAAAGTTATTAAACAACCAATCTAATCTACACTACTTGTAATGGAGATGCATCTAAAAAGAAAATTAACAATTAAGCTATGAATCTACAATAAACATACATGTATAATAAAGAGGAGCCTTGGCTGCTAGTGTTTGGCCCTAATGCAAGTGCTTTATCCCTCTGAGTTAACTCAACGTTGGCTCAAAACAAACTCATTCTTATTACCAAAACAAAAAATTACATCAAGAGAACTTTCACAAGTATTGTAGCTCGAAAATAGCTTAGAGGTTTACCATAAAAATCCTAATCCTACTAAGGTTCTAGACCTCTCTACTTATACATATGAATTCCCGAATGACTTCCTTAAAATTAGGGAGGCTCGGCTCCCAAACTTGAGATGAACTGGTGCTTTGTCTCTCACTTGCTCGGTTGTCTTCTAGTCCTCATGATTTGTTTGTATGCACTCCGAGCCGATGTGATGAATGGAGGAATATTTCAAATGGAGGAGTAGTAAATGAGGAGGATTTACCTCCTACAATTCCTCTCCCTTGTTCCATTCGATTTTTTACCTTAGTCTTTGAGAAATTACTTTATTTTCTCCTTTATTCCTGCATTTAATGCATATTAGTCCATGAAGTATAATATCCAACTCTAACTCACCTCATCAACAAAATATAATAAAAAATATGTAATAAATTATGAGAAAAGTTGGTTTGACTAAGCTAGGAGGTGAATTAAGGCCAACATAATTACCCAATGATGAGGCTCATCATCACCCCCTACTGAAAGTGTTGCCATCTTATGAGCAACTTAATCCATATCCATATCCTTCATGGCTCTAGTGGCCTCTCTGAAATCCCATGCCTGTACTATGGTCTCCTCTTCTTGCTCATAGAAGCTTGCTTTCTTTTCTACCTCTTCACACTGCCTCTTTTCTTCTTCCTCTTTTCTCCCTTCTAGCATCCCTAAGAGTAGTTGTGGACTTAGTTTTAGGCCAATCCAATTGACCTTCAACCTTTTCATAGATTGCTTATACATAGGTGTCCTACTGAGTTCCTCTCTCAATCTTTGAGGAGAGTGATACTCTCTTATCTTTAAGTTGTATGGTAGTGTGTTCTATCTCCTTAGGAGAGCATGCATACTATCATCTCCTAGCAACGTGAACATGTATTCAAAATGTGAAATTGCTTGCTCTTGGGCAACAACTCAGCTATGTGCTAGCTGAGGATCATTTGCAATCAAATTATGGGTACTAATGAGGGCCATGGGATTTGATTGTTCAGCTTTGGTCAAAAGATGTTCAGTTTTCTCTCTTGCCAATATCCTTTTCATCTCTGCAGCTCTTGACTTCTCATGGTTCATCCATGATTCCAAAGCCGTTAATTGTAGATCTCCTAGCTTGGCATTAGGGTTGCATACATTCATGTCTATGAGGGCCGTGTTGTGCAAATAAAACAACCATTTTGGCCCTATTTTCTAGACTTGTAATTCGATCACAAAGATCAATAAATTACCTGTAGTCCTGAAGTGGCATGGTGCCTTTCAATAATAGGGTCTTAATATGAAACTGCATTCACTTATTTGAGGTAGAGATAATAGGATTTAGCTGACATCCTACACTAAATTGCTTCCAAAGATAGACTAGCCATACATGCCAATTGATTCTCTCTTTCCTGCAGTTGTCATCTCAACCATGCATTTTTTGCCTCTTGCTAATTTCTGATTATAGCTTCTCTGTCCCCCAAGCCACTTAGGTCTTTGCCCATCTCCTTGAGTTTCTCTTCCATGTGCCCAATGTCTTCCACCCCTTTTGATTTGGTGATCTACATCCATTGGTGAGTTTTGGCCCTCTCCTTCTCAAGCTCGAAGAATAGTGGGATAACAAATTTTTGAGGTATGACCCTGCCTCATTTAATAAACTGGTAATAAAAGTCCTGGTTAGGTTGGGGGCTCTGTCCTTTTTTCTTTGGGTCCTCTAATTTTGTTTCTTCTTGCTCCCTTGCCTTCCTTTTCAATTTATGTGCCTCCTTTAGATTCAACATATTATCCTGTAGGACTATTTTTGCTTCCTATAGATTTTTGTTGTGTATCTTGTAGGATTGCCTTTTCCTTGGAGGAAGTTGATCTAGTAGTAGGCCTCCTCATATAGGTGATAGGGGAATTATGGGAAGGAATTTTCACTTTTTTTTTTGTAATGGAGTCTTCAAATTAAATAAGAACTTTGGTTGATGTTATGGGTTTCCCTTGTCTTATTCTTGTGGTTTTTCTTGTCCTGAAATATAATGGGGTATGCCTCTACCTTTTTCCTTTTTGCTTGATTGGGGTTGTAAGAGAACTGAGGGAAGCTACTGACTTTCTTTTAGTGGCTTCTGGAGACACCCTAGGTGACTCCTCCTTGCTTTATGTCCCTTGTTTTTCATTACCTTCTTCCTCTATGTCCTTCCTATCTTCTTCTTCTTGTAGATCTTCATCATCTCTATCAGTTTCCTCCTTAACATCCTCCTCTGTTTCTTCATCATCCTCCTCTTCTCCCTCTTCCTCTTCATCTTTATCATGTTCCTATGTGACATCTCCTTCTTCATCCATCTCATACTCATATCTTTTTGTATCTTCCTCTTCCTGCTTTAATTCCTCTTCACTGGCAATAGGACTAACATCATAAGTGAGAGCTTTGATGTCATCATCTGCTGGTATGTCTATGAAAACTGACCATATTATAGGAGATCTGAGGTTTTGGAGGGAGTCTTCTATAACGATCCTAATTAACCCATGGTGAGCTAACTTTTGGGAACCACCCTCCTTCACTTTGATGCTTGAGTCTATGAGTGATTGAAGAAGGAAGTATGGTATGATGAGCCTTTGGTGATGGGTTGTTTCTACTCTGAATCTCAGCTCTTCAAGGATCCTATATTGATATCCATAGACCACACTATACCTACCCTCACATGAAATGTATTTTATTAGTTGGTAGCTTACCTAATTCCATGGATATGGAAAACTTTCCCTCCTTACTCCATTTTCTTCCTTAGTGGGTTCCTCACCTTTTAAAAATAATTTTCTTTTGGAAACCTCACTATCTCCTTTGTCTTCTTTCCTCCATGGTATTCATAGTTCAATTACTTGTAAAGAGGGATGTAATTACAAACCCTACCTCTTTAGATTTCTTATAGTGGCCAGCTCCCATGATATCCCTTCTAAACTCTTCTCTTCAAATCCTATAGATATTCTTTGTGTATCTTGTAGGAATTCCTATGCATGACCCTGTAGGAATTCCTATGAAATTCTATAGGTATTCCTGTGCAGTAAAACAATGGATTTTTTCTTCTAGTGGGTTGCCTAGGTATGAGAGTAACCTGAGTGATTGAGTTTCAATGAAGTGAAATGCATGAATGCATTTGAATGATGTTTTATTTCATCTTATGGTGATTCAGGGTGTGGTGGTGTGCTGGCAGCAAAGATATGTTTCCATTTTTGGACCGTTGGTCCCCACTACCACCTCATCATTCACCACTCCTTGTAATTAGCTCCCACCTTATGGATCCATAGTATTAACTACTTTTTTCCTACTCCTTCAGTGTATTTGAGTTGATAGTAGCCATGTGTGAGAGGACACCCAGTTGTGTATGTGTTGACCGAATGAAGGTGGCCAAGTTAACTGGCCACCTTTCCACTTGTAAACCAACTATCTCACAACCTTTACATTTTTTTGACTAGATGATGCATATGAGAGAGAGAGAAGGATACTTACGTATGGTTCCAATTCTATCTTGCAGTTGTCGAAGACCAGAGGTGTTGTTGAGTGTATTTGTTGCATGATATTCTTCTTCCTCCTCTTGTTGTCTGCTAATGGCTTCTTTGTTTGTGTAGGTAAATGTGGTTGAATATATGATTCTTCTTCTTTGGAGTTCCTGGATCATCATGTTGAAGGCTTATTACTGGTATGATTGGTATTTTGTGGGATAGGCTACTACGATATTTCCTACAGGATGTCCTATAGCTACTTCTCCCTCAGAACTTCTTAATCATTCTTCTTGTTAGGGTTGTGAGGATGGTGACATGTATGGAAAGAAGGAATGGGACTGTGGAGAGCAAAGAAATATTCAGGTGATGTTCTTTATTCCTCTCTGTTTCCCTTTTTTTGAAGACTAAAAAAAAATACTCTTGAAACTGATTTTTTTGCTTTTTGATGCTAAATGCTTAGATGATGATGGTGGACAAGGTGTGGTGATTGATGATGAAGAGGGTGAATTTTATTGACCTAGCAAGTCATTCATTTTCCTTAGTACTTCTTCCTATAGGATTTCTAGGTCACTATAATTCCTACAGGATCATCCTATAGGTTTTTAAGGGGATCGTGTAGGAATACAGGGGATCCTGTAGAAAACGCAGTTCTTTTATAAACTAAAGCAATGGAGTCAAAAAATTGACTGAAATGATGGAAGAATGCATGGTAATTAGTGGAAAAATATATATGTGAGTAACAGGGGTGTCTTTGTGATCCTCCTTTTCTCCTCGACAATCCTTCTTGTTGACATGCAAATGGAAATTTCATGATTTTCTTCTTTTTCTTTTGAAAAATAGTTCTAGGCTACGTTTGAGAGGTTTTCACCCTAGCTATTTGTCGTGGGTGCCTCAAGAAATGTTTTCACCCAAGGATCTTTCTTATTCTATTTTTTTCTTCCCTTCTTTTGTTTTGACACCACTGATCCACCTCAAGAGGTTTTCAACCCAATGATGGGACTCAGGTGCCTCATGGAGGTTTTCACTTGAGTCCTTATTCTTTTTTCTTTTTCTCAGTGATTTGATGAGGGTGGAGCTAGAACTTGCTCCACTATAATTACTATTTTATTGATATCATCAATGGACTCTTGTTTTGATAAAGGTCTCTAGTAAATTTTCAGTCGGTGTCCATTAACAAGCAAAGGAATGGCTTCTTCATCTATGGTTCTAATTTTCACTGAACCATTAACATGGCATCTTTCCACAACACAAGGTCCTATCCATGTTGTCCTTAACTTTCCCTTGAAGTCTTCATATCTAGAATCGTATAGAAATGCCCAATCACCTTCCTAAAATTGCTTCTCCTTGATATTTTTATCATGCCAGATCTTCCTCTGAAGTTGAACTCCCTTTGTATGTAGGAGGTCTTGCATTATGAATTCATCAAAACCATTCAACAAGAGCGATATCTCTTTCTGTGCACTGTTAAAATTCAGATCTAGTTGGGCTGCCATCCTTAATGTGTTATACTCAAATTCAATGTACAACAAGGCGTTTTTAGCCTAGACCAGCTCACAGGGTGTGAATCCAGTGGTGGTCTTCCATGTGGTATTATAGGCCCACATGGCCTCAACTAGTATTTCTTCGCAATCCAAGCTACAACTACTTACCACTTTGGTCAATATGCCCTCTAGTGCTCTGTTGGTCACCTTCACTTTCCCATTAGCTTGTGGATGATAGGGAGTGGAGGTTCTATGCTTGATCTTGTGGTCGTTGAGCAAGTGTTTAATCACATTGGAGGTAAACTGGCCGCCTTGGTCTATGAATAACTCTGTAGGGTACCAAAATTTGTACAATATATTCTCCCTTAGGAACTCATCCATCTTCTCTTCCATTGCTGCCTTAATTTCCTTGGTTTCAACCCACTTAGTAAAATAATTAGTGCAGACAATAATGTACTATTTTTGCTTTGAAGCAGGGTCCATAGGCCCATTTAAGTCCATGCCCCACTTGTCAAATGGCTCGAAAGTTACTTGAGGTTGCAGAGGCATTTCATCTCTTCGAGTAGGCCTTCCCATCCTTTAGCACCGATCACGCTGACTAGTGTATTTTTTCATATCCTCATGAAGAGTGGGCCAATAATATCGTGCTTGTAACACTACCTCCTACATAACACACCTTATTAAGATTTTATCTGGGCCAAATTTGAAGAGATTACTCCTAATCTAAGTGAAGGGGGCACTTTTCCTCGCTGTCCTCCTCTTTTCTTTGGAGGATAAGTTTGGTGGGAACAGTGCTGATACCAAATAGTTTCCTATATCAAAAAACCAAGGAGAGAGAACTGAAATAGAAAATAAGTGCTCATCCGGTAACTGGTCATCCACCATTCCTTCTTCACCTGTAGGCAAATTTAGACTAGACAAAAAGACAACAACAACATTTTCCATACCAGGTTTATCAAGAATGGTTAGATCAATTTGTTGTAATAAAAATAACCATCTTATAATTCAAGCATTCACATCTAGTTTGTTCATTAAATATTTGATTGCATTACAGTGAGTGTTAGCGCTCAAATCTACCTTAGGCTGAAATAAGGTAAGACTCAAGGCTACATAAAACCACGCTTAGCCTCGTAGCTAGCCCTACGAGGACAGGAGAGGGATCTCTCCGGGTCAATCTCGGAAAAATATAATCAACAAGGTCGAGATGACTGAATCAATGACTAATTTTAGGCTAGGTATGAAGTATAAAGGGTTTAGAATTGAATTTTAAAGGTTTTGTTGAATTCAAGGGAAAGGCAAGTTTGGGTGCGGGGATGAGGCACAGTTTTTGCAAAGGTCTACTTGGGGCAAGATAGGCGATTGTTTTTATGCCTTAAAGCAAGTGAGATGGGTAGATCAGACTAGTGAGGAGCTAAGAGAGCAAGGAAGTCTCAAGGATTCTCCTTAAACTGAAGAAAACATAGAAAATTAAACAAATTTAAAGGCAGAGCATAGCGAGTTCATGGATTCTACCTTAAAACTTCATTTGTTTAATTACATAACATTAAATAAGGAAAATGGTACACATACACAACTTACAAGTACTGAGAGAAACACACCATCAACACATGAAGCCACATGAATCCCAAATAGTGCTACAAAACCCTGGTCTTTCCTTTGCCAAAATGCAGATAAGATATGTACAATATAGTCTCAAGCTATTCCCAAGAGTCCAACCTCTCCTAATGAATGAAAATTTACATATATAGACCAAGCTATCCTCATTCCCTAGCCTCTAGGGGTCGATCTCCTCCTTCTAGGAGCAGTTTGAACAAATTCTAAACATGGAGAAAGAATCTAGATGACCAAACAACCTGCCTCTAAAAAGAAGGAAACTGATTCATTACATTAATTTCTTGCTAATTTGTGAATGAATCATCTCGAAGAAGGTGGATAAGTGCCATGTTACCTTAAATACATAAAATTACATCATGTTGGGTCAATAATTACATCAAAGAGTGAAACTGGTGAAAACTAGCTGAATTCCTGAGCTGAAGGTGAATAACTAGGCAAAAAACTGTATGCGTAGTGCCCCTGATCCCTATGCGTAGCGCACATTTGAGCCTGCCTCAAGGGTTTGTAACTTGGTTTTTCTCCCTCCAATGTTGAACACGCTCTTGATCTGATGTGTGATGAACAAAAAGACTTGTTTTCACCTTATATGCAACCAAAATATCTAATTTGAATAAATTGACTTCCAAAAACCCAGTTTGTAAAGTTTGGGCACTTTCACTTTTGGTCTATTAATACAATGATGCTTTTTGATTTTCTCATGATTTTCTGAGGTTTGGACTGAAGTTCTTTGTTGACTTTTGTTGGCAGGGATAGCTGGATATGCTCTGGCAAAGGAGATCAAGGCTGCACTTGAACGTTTGAAGAATTGAAAATTTTGACAATTTTTTACAAAAATGAGATGGCGACTTATCTTCAAAACACTGTTTTGAAGAGAAGTACTAATTCAGCTGTATAATGATGAAAATTGTTGAAATGATGATCTCTCAAAGACATCCCTCTGGCCTGCTGATCTTCTAAGACCTTTCAAGACAAAATTGACTCAACCCTAGACCTAAGACCTAAAAATTTAAAACATGATTGTAAATGACCTTTGAAAACTTATTTTAATGAATAGACCTGAACCAGCAGTGCCAAGCACAAGGCAAATGAGTGACAAAAACCACTCCATCAGAGTTATGGCATGCCTATCGAAATGCAACTGACCAAAATTGATGGGACACCCAAACATGAAATGCAAAAGAGCTTTGATCTCTGCCGGAGGGATAACTTGACCGACTCTAACAGTGAGTATGCATAAATGTTTGATAGCCTATAATATAATGCCTGAATTTGTTTATTGAATGCACAACAACCAGGAGTTCCTTTGTGGTCATTGTATAACTTAGTTTAGCCTTTGGTAAATTGTTATTGATAAAATAGATAGCATAAGGTAGTTTTCATCTATCTTACCTAAGGATACTCCTATGGCTTTGTGTGAGGCATCAATAAGAATATGAAAGGGGAGCACCCAATTCGGGCCTCAAAGAATTGGTGGTGGTTAACTTAACATCCTTTTTACGATATAAACTTAGATTTTTTGAACAACATACCAAATAAAGGAGAGGTCAACTTACTGAAGTCCTTTATGAAACTTCGTTATTATCCAGCTAACCCTAGGAAAATTATGACATCTCTTTTATTTTTAGGAGGTGGGATCCTTGGGATGATAGCTATTTTGTTTGGGTCCATCTGCAGTCCTTTCTGAGATATTGAATGACCAAGAATGGTCCCTGTAGTTATTAAGGATTCACATTTTTCAGGACTAAGAGACAGGTTCATCTTGATGCATTTGTGGAACACTTTGCCTAGGTTAGGTAGGGCTTCTTGAAAATGACAACCATAAGGTGTAAAATCATCCATAAAAATCTCCACCACATCATGGACTAATTCGGCGAAAATACTTAGGACTACTCTCTGTAAAGTGGAAGGACCATTGTATAGGCCAAAAGGAAGGACCCTATAGGAAACATTACCCCAAGGATAGGTGAATGTGGTTTTATCCTAGTCTTCTGGGTAGATCTGGAGGTCTTAGACAGGGAGCTCCTCTTTCTCCTTTTCTCTTCATCCTCATGATGGAAGGGTTGGGGAGATCCATCAAGAATGTAGGAGTGATGGGAAAAATTCAAGGACTCGAACTTTCGGAGAATGGACAAGTCTTGTCTCATCAATAGTTTGTAGGTGACACCATGTTTCAGGGAATTCCCAGAGTTGAAGAAGCACGAGCTTACAAACAAATTTTGAATGAGTTCGCGAAGAGTATAGGTATGGAAGTTAACCATACCAAATCAAAAGTCTTTTTCTTTAACACTCACATTTCCATTGAGAGAAATGTTTCCAGAATATTAGGCTTTCAAGGAGAATCCCTTCCCTATAAGTATTTTGGAGTTCCCCTTATATCTAAACCCCAACACAAGAGCATATGGGATCGTTTAGCTACTAGAATGGAAGATAAAGTCAGGAGATGGACAAACAGATCTCTAAATTTAGCTGGTAGATTGGTTCTTACTAAATAAGTTCTCTAAGCTATCCCAATCTTTATGCTATCAACCCTCCTAGCTCCTAGCAGAGTCCTACATCAACTCCGGAATATCCAACATGATTTTTTGTGGGGCAAAGTGGAAACAAGGAAAAAATGGGCTTTAGTCTCATGGGAAAATATTTGCAAACCCAAGAACCAAGGAGGCTTACGTTTAGACAATCTAGAGATTCTCAACAAGGCTCTTGGTGCAAAACTTTACTGAAGATGGGTTAAGGATCCAAGAGCTCAATGGGCAAGCATCTGGAAGGAAAAATATGCCAATACATGGCCAGATTCTAATATAATATGTATGATAGGAACAGTGAAAGGCTCCCCCATATGGAACATGGCATGGGAGAACATAGAAGTGGTACAAAATAATAGTTTCTGGGAAATTAGAGAGGGAGATTTCGCACTTTTATGGGAGGAAAAATGGAAACAACAACCTAATATTCTAAGAGAAGAATTTTTAGGCCTCAAACAGGAGACTGATATTCAAGGATTAGTTAAGGTGAAAGAATTTTGGGAGCATCAACATAACACAGGAAAGTGGAGAATTTGGAAAAAAAATAGAGAGCAGAGAGGATAGGACCCTCAATAGTAAAGATGAGTCCCTTAAAATATTGCAGGAGTATAGAATTATTCTTGTAAGGAAAGGGCATGATCAACTAAGATGGGGCAACAGAAAAGAGGGAAATTTAATATCAAGGAATCTAAAGGTCTTATCCTTGATCTGGTACCACAAGCTCCAAATAAAGCTTGGCAGAAGCTTTGGAAGCACAAAGGCTCGATGAAAATCAAACTCTTCATGTGGCTAGTTCACCACTGGAAAATTCTAACCTCGGACAACCTCCAAAAAAGAGGCATGTTGGGTCCCTCCAGATGTAATCTCTGTGAAACCCAAGAGGAGACCATCAAGAATCTTCCCAATAGTTGTATTTTTACAGACATGATATGGGATTTCTTTACCAACATCTCCAGGTGGTCTGATAGACACAAAGGAAGTATTGGTAACACTCTTAATAACTGGAGGAATAATTTCTTTGAAAATGATGTCCTCAAATCTGCCAGGGAACACTTGCCAGGTTTCATTATTTGGAATGTATGGAAAGAATGAAACAAAAGAATATTCAAAGAGGTAAATACTGACTCTCTTAGCTTGGTGAAACTGATTGGAAAACAACTTAAGGAGACAGTGGGGACCACTGTTAGGAATCTCCCCAAAAATCCTCCCTCAGGAGAAGAGTTGAGAATCCTTCTGTTGTTAGACATGCAAGGGCTCACTCCCCAAAATCCAGGTAGGGAAACAGGCATGAGAGAAGATTTTATGAAACCAGCTCAAGAAAAGATAGATCAACGACTTAGAATTCAGCCTCTTCGAGGGGGCAACCTCCTTTACATTACATAAATGAACAATTCTTGGATGATACAAATGAAAAGACCTCCTTTCTATATATAGGAGTCTAAGGGCTCATAACATAATCAGAGCAGACATAACAATAATAATGTAAGGGCACAATAATAACAATAGAGGGCTTCTATGGGGCACAATAGTAACAATATGGGCACTACATGGGTACATCAATATAATAAGGGGGTTGTACTAATAACAATAAGGGGTTACACTAGTAGTATAGGGGCCTAACATGCCCCTCCCCTTCAAAAAGCGTTGTCCTCAACGCTTGAGTAGATCTTGATGCTTTTGTATAAAATTCATGTCCTCCCATGTGGAATCTTCAGCGGGTAAGTTCTTCCACTTGATGATATACTCTGAAATTGATCGATTTCGTAGCTGTCTAGTTCTTGTTTCTATGACTGTTGCAGGTTCCAATATGATTTTTCCTTCCTCTTCAATTTCTAACAATATTGTTTGAATT
>APFE030924248.1:466539-477096 GCA_000404065.3 Pinus taeda
ACGCCTTAGAATTCAGCCTCTTCGAGGGGGCAACCTCCTTTACATTACATAAATGAACAATTCTTGGATGATTCAAATGAAAATACCCCCTCTCTATATATAGGAGTCTAAGGGACCATAACATAATCAGAGCCTACATAACAATAATAATGCAAGGGCACAATAATAATAATAGTGGGCTTCTATGGGGCTCAATAGTAACAATATGGGCGCTACATGGGTACATCAATATAGTAAGTGGGTTGTACTAATAACAATAAGGGGTTACTCTAGTAGTATAGGGGCCTAACACAATGTTTCCATATCTATATGCATAAGCAAAAGCTATGCATATATGGAAACAATCCTCCTTATATGCATTATCTTGTATCTATATGGATATATAGAAGTTGAACATATAAAGAATTTATGCATATACAAAAGCTAATTTTGTATATTTACACTTGAATGTATATATGTGCATACTTTAAATCTACACATATATAGAAGATAGCTTCTATATATTCGTTACTTGTATATATGCACACATATATAGAAGTCATCTTTCGTATATGCACACTTCTATATATATGCGCATATAGAAAATATGCACATATGTGGAAGATGACTTTGAATATGTGTGGCTTTTGTATATGTACAACCTCTATATATGCACAAACATATGAAAACATGCATATATAGATGATTAGTTCCATATATGCACAATATATATATATATATATCTATATATCTCTATATATCTATATATCTCTCTCTCTATATATATATATATACACACTCTTCCATATATATGTACATGTATAAACGTTATGCATATACAAGATATGAACATAGACATAAGCCATCATCAGTATATGAGAAACCCATGCTATAGGCATATATAGGCGCATATTAATATATATATATATATATGTGTGTGTTGGTGTTGTGTGTGTGTGTGTGTGTGTGTGTGTGTGTGTGTGTGTGTGTGGAAACATGCATATACAAAAGATCAATTCCATATCTATGTGCATATATAGAAGATGTTCATATACAAAAGTCATATTTCGTATATGTGCAAATTTTCTATATGCGCATATCATATATTTTCTAGTTGCAAGTGTTCAAACATTTTCTACAATATGAAGATCATGAGTGACTCCTTTTGAAGGAGGATCATGTTTAATTCTATCATGTTGTTTGTTGGTCATTAGTTCTTTTATTAATATTCTTATGTAATTTCAAGATATATTGTTGCTAATATTTAAGATATCTTCCATTGTTAGATGCATTTAGAACTAGATAAGATTGGATAGATGTTTGATGGTTAATGTGAAACTTGTGGAGAAAAAATGTTGAGCTTAACTTCATAATAGAATGTTCTTCATTATTTGACAATTAATCTAAGAGATAAAAGTAGTGGGGACTTTTATATATAGAATAGGGGTTCCAATTTAGAATGTAATAATAGTTGGTGTTGAGACTTGATATTTTAAAACTTTCTCAGGTTGCATCTTCATGTCAATGGCACTAGTTGTATATTCTATACATCAAATGAAAATTGTTGATACTCTTTAGAGAATTCAATGTATGGTTCTTGTAACAAGTCAGTGCTACTTGGGGCATGTAAGGTTTAGTTTATAAGGATTTTTTATTTATGAAAAACTATCAAACATGGATTAAAATAGTGGTTTAGATGCCAAAAAAAGATGTTCATATGTGATAGAAATACTACCACATTATGTACACTTCTTCTGTATATGTGCAACTTCCATATATGTGTATGTATTTCTTATATGCGTAACTTTTTTATGTGCATATCCTTCATATATGCATAATTTTCATATATGCACATATATTGTATATGTGCATATACTTTATATGCATTTATACGAAATATATCCACATATATGGAAGAAGCATTTATAGAGAAGATATGTGCATATATGAAACTTGTGCATATACAAGAGTGACATAGCTTCGATATATGCACATATTCTAGATCACGTATCTTATGTATATGCACAACTTCTGTATATGTGCATATCTTTTGTATATGAACAACATTCGTTTATGCACATATATGAACATTATGCATATACAAATGATATGTGCATATATGGATGCTACGTATATACAAAGGTTGAAGTTGTGCACAACTTTTGTATATGCATAGCTTTTGTATATGTACATATATGTAGATATTACACATATATGTTAGATACACATATACAAAAGTTGGGCATATACACAATTTATGTGCAAATTTAGCCATAATATATATGTATCCTTCATATATGCACATATATGTTTGTTCATAGATGAAATATATGTGCATATACAGAAGATGTGCAGATATGGAAGTTGTGAACTTCAATTTCCATATATGAGCATATCTTTTGTATATGCACAACTTCTATATATGCACATATGTTCCATTAATCAGGAACTTAAAATAGAACACAACAAATTATAGATATAATCATCAATAGAAATATGCAGTATAAATAACACCATTTCATTATTATCAAATACTAAAATAATCTTACAAATAAAATGGAAATAAACTACCTTAGGTGATGGTAGCTTATTTATAAGAAGAGATGTGGTGGCTACATGTCTCTGAATTCTATGTTAGAATGAGGCTCAAAGGCCTATTTATTATTGATAAATAATGGAAAACCCTAAGTATCCATAAACCTAACCCTAGAAGATGAAGCACCAAAACTACGGGCCTCGTTCGGTAAATTAGTACATCAACTTCATGAGGTCACAATTTTGGAATACGATCTCTCTTTGATGTGCACAATACATCACTAGAAAGATCTATCCAAGGAATACGACTATAAAATGGAAAAAGGTATTCAACACTTAATTTGTTCTCTGGTTTTTGCAAAAAACCATTGTTTACAGCTTCATAATAGCTCCAGAATTTTAGGATCCAAAGAACTGCCAAAACTAGTAAGTTGTGCTACAAAAGAAAACTAAAAATCTAAAACAAATAGTGGTGGGGGTCCAAGTTGAATAAATGGAGGGCCACCAACATACACCTATATCATATTCCCCCCCCAAAAAAAATGAAATGGTCCCCCTTACGTTGAGAGCCTCCAGGAGATGGAAAACTTCTACTGAACTTGGTCCTTACTGAGCCACTTGCCTTGGTTCAAGAGTTGGCCAACTTTGACAACCTGATATAGTTGGATCTTCTATGTGTGAGCGTTATTGACATGTGAATGCATAATCTAATCTATTCTTGCATATACCAGGTAGTCTTGGTTTAACCCTATTGGTGTGAGTTGTTTTGCAATGTCTGATGTGGCTAGTAATGGTGGGAAGCATGGTCGAAGGAAATCCACATTGAATAATGGGTGCAGGTCAAGGAATCAGGGAATGATGTGATCAAAATAATTGTCTCCCATAGCCTTGGAAATGGTGTAAGGACCATATCAGAGTGGTGTGAGGTTCTGTTAGGCTCTGGTAAGACATTCTTTCTACAAATGCAGCCAAAATTTGTCACGCACTAGAAACTTGTGTGGCACCCAATGTTGATCATATCATTGCTTATACTTGGCATTTGAATTCTCCAAGATTTTTTGAACCTATTGGCAAATGTGTTTGATGTGTTCAATATATTTGGTTTCTTTATTAGCATCAAATAATACATGTGTATATTTTGTCTATGTAGCTGCATGAGTTATTTCAATATCAATCAAACACAATGGTTGAAATCCTAGACCCACTTGAAAGGGACTGTGATGAGTCGAGATATAGAGAGCTCTATTATAACTGTGTTCTACATAGGAAGACTCTTGTCCTAGGTTCATGTATGATTGGAGTTGTACATGCAGAGTATGTGCACTATCAATCTGGGAAAGGAAGGGAGTCAACTAGGTGAGCTTGGTGTCCAATAGTGTCTAGAAGCTTAACCAGAATGTGCTGAGGAACCTATTATCCTGATCTGATATAATGGTATATAGGATCCCAAAATTTACCCACACTTATTCAAAGAAGAGTTTGGCAATGTCCTATGCTGTGATACTCTTCCTGCAGACCGCCATATAGCCATCTTAGAGATTTTTTCCATGACCACAAAGAGTCCATGGAGATGGACTGCCACAACTATATGGGAGTAGGTAGAGGAGTGTACATGCCTTTCTTCTTCATGGTTGGCTTGACGATGGAATAGGAAGTGTAGGATCTGATATATTTCTCAACATTTAGTAGAATTTTTGGCCAACAAAATTACTTTTGTAGTACAAATAGAGTTTTCTCCACACTGAAGTGTCTTGTTACTGAACTGCAGTGCTTTTCCTAGATCCGCCTGACATGCTCATTTGAAGGAACACAACAGTGGCCCAGGTAGCATAATAATGCATCCTAGAGGTAGAAATCAAGAACATGCTTTCTATATACTAGTATATGATATGTGGTGGAAAACTCTCGATTATTTTGGGACAGTTGTGGACATCCATAAGTCTCGTGGCCACAAGAGCTGATAACAATAGTCATTGATGCAACTAGGGGTCGACTGAGGTAGTTTGCAACATGATTGGTGTTTCCCTTTTTGCCTTTAATGTTGAAGTGGAATTTTTGTAGATATATAGAGCACTTATATGGTGATCGTTCTCCAAATTCCCTTCTGTTTGCATAAAGTTAAGAGTCCATTGACTCATGTGGATGACTGTCCCCTTCACCAGAATGTAATGATTCCATTATGGATAAGCTTGCATCATGGAATACATATCTTTTTCATAGGTTGGTTATTTCCAAATTGTGTCAGAAAATGTCACACTATGATAGGTCATTGGATGCCCATGTTGGGTGAGGATTGCACCAATAACATAGTCAGAGGTATCTAACACAATTTAAAATAGCTATTGGAGGTCTCACATTGCAAGTACTGTTGTAGAGGAGAGGCAATGATTCAACTCAACAAATGCCTTCTATTGGGACTCAGATCAAGAAAACTTTTCTTTCACCCCATCCTTAGTAATATGACTCAAACACCAAGCGATATCAAAGAATCCCATTATGAACCTTTGATAAATATTTGCAAGGCCCAGAAGACTACAAAGCTCTATTAGAGTGGTTGGGGCTGGAAAATCTTGAATGTATTAAATCTTAGTCAGATCCACATGCATGTCACACTGATCTATGATGTAACCCAGATATTGGACCTAACTCATGCCAAAGGTGCATTTCTCCAAGTTGGCACATAGTTTTTATTTCTGAAGGGTTTGAAAGACCTGTGGATTGTGTTGCAAGAGTTTTTCTTGACTCTTGCTCAATATGAGGATGTCATCCAGATAAAAAACTATAGATGAGTTGGTGAAGGGTTACAAGCTATTATCCACTAGTCCCATAAAAGTAGTAAGGGCATTTGAAGGTAGCCTTCCATACATTTGTGGGACCTAATGGAACTTGGCGATAGCTAGACTTAAGATCAATATTGCTAAAATGCTTATCCCCCTTGAGTTGGTAGAGAAGGTCATCACTCTATGGGGTTAGATACCTATTCCTTAAGGTGGTTTTTTTATTGCCCGATAATCAAGGTAGACCCTCCAAGTTCCATACTTCTTTTGTACAAGTACAATTGGTCTTGCAGAAGGTGAGGATCCTGATGTCCTTGTTTTGTAGCATATCCTGGATTTTTCGCCTTCATCTCTTCATTTTCCATAAGGGAGTGATGATATATCGGCCCATTGCGTAGAGGTTCTCTAGGAGTCAGATAGATCAAATTCTTGATTTAATAGTGAAAGGGTACCCCTGCGCATGAGACTATGTCCCTGTATTCTTCCACGACTATATCCACCTAATTCTTCTACATGGATGAACCCTTCCCTAGGGCCATGGATGTGGCTATGGTCTTCCCCTTACTTTGAAAGTGAATTAGAAAGAAAACAAATTTCCTAGTCTAACAGGTCAATTTGGCCACATCAACTTGGCCAGGTCAATTTGGCCACATCAACTTGGCCACATCAACCCTGACATCCAAATCCGTATTATTAGGGTCCATCAATTCCTAATTCAAGTTTTCTCATTCCCTAATGAGGTCAACCTACACCATGGTTGCCTCCTAAGACTTTCCATGACACCATTCATCCAAAAAGTGTCCCTAAGGAGATCACTGCAGGTAGCCTTCTATTGGGCTGCATTGCAATGCAGTAATTGCACTCGCTGGGGTGCACTTAGCCTTTGTTTCACCTAGTGAATGTGGTTTTATCCTAGTCTTCTGGGTAGATCTAGAACAATCTTGAATCTTTGATGGAAGAAACTTAACTCTACTTCAAAGAGAGTTACTCTACTGCAATAATGGAGAAGGTTGACATGTAATGCTAGATCAAACCATTCCCTATTTAACCATTTAAGAAGTTATGCTAGGCAGAAATGCTAAATAAACATGAAACAAATGCTACTATCTAAGTTGTAGAAGTAAAAAGTATCAAACAACACTAATGTGAAAGTAAAGAGACTAAACTAAATCTGTTTTTTCTTTTCAAGTCTTTTTATGCAAAATCAAGTATGCAAACTTATTGTTCTTATGGATGTGGCAGGTAAATTAAGGATGATTGAGGATGGATGGAAGGGTGATGAAATGGTTTGATGTTTTGGAGGACCCCTAGGAGTATTTTGGGGACTTCTTAGAGGTTTCCTATCAATTCAACCTCAAAATAGGCTGTTGAAAACCTATAAGATGTACTAGAAACCTATAGGATGATCTTGTAGGAATTATAGGAAACCTATAGGATACAAATAGAGATAAATGTGAGGTGTTGGAGATGATGGGAGGCTTAGGAAAGGTGTGCTATGGGTGGAGTGGAGTTGGAGAAGGTCTAGGAGCACTCAGGAGTCAATATCCAAGATAACAGACGGCTAGATTCGCTAGATGTGCTTGGGAGAATTTCTATAAAAAATTGTGGAAAGCTAGTGAAGGTGATGGTGAAAACAAGATATGGCTAAGGTGGATTAAGTGGAAGGAGTTTGTTGCATATGAAGTCTTACTCTGCTCCTAAAGCACCTACTCTGCATAAAACATGTGTGTCTTCCCAAAAAGCTATGCAACAAGATACATTTTCATAATCTAGAAAAACAGAATTAAAAAATCAACTGCCTACACTATGCATGAATAAAGTTGCTAAAAAGAATGAAAGAATGAGTGTGATCTACTGTAGAAATGGAGATGAAAAATATGAAAATGAAATCTACCTTGAAAAGCTAACCAAATACTAAGTTAAAGATAAAAAACTCAGAAGCTCATAAAATAACTAAAAATCTATGTTTTTGGGGCTACTTAAGGGTCACTTCGTCAAGTCATGATCCCTGAGGGAGGAAATGAGGCCGACACAACTACTACCAACCTTGTGGTGATCTTTTTTCTCCTTTGTAACTTGCTACTTTAAATGAGGCACAAATGGAAAAGAAATATTAAACTACCAATCTAATCGACACTACTTGTAGTGGAGATTATCTAAAAAGAAAATTAGCAATGAAGCCATGAATCTACAGTAAAAATATATCTACAATAAATAGGAGCCCTGGCTTCTAGGCTTGGGCCCTAACCGAAGAGCTTCAACCCTCTGAGCTCAAGAGTTTTTATTATCAAAACAACAAATTACATCAAGAGAACTTTCACAAGTATTGCAGCTCAAAAATATCTTAGAGTTTTAAAATAAAAATCTGAATCATACTGAGGTCCTAAGCCTCTTTACTTATACATTTGAAGCCCCAAATGAATTCCTTAAAGTTAGGGAGGCTCAGCTTCCAAACAGGAGATAAAATGGTGCTTTGTATGTCACTTGCTCGGTCTTCTAGTCCTCATGTTTTGGCTCAAATGGAGTAGTAAATGAGGAGGATTTACCTCCTACAATCCCTCTCCCTTGTCCCATTGGAGTTTGTATTTGCCAAAATTCCTTGATTTTCTTCTTTAATCCATCCTATATTCAGTTCATATTAGTGCACAAAGTATAATATACAACTCTAACTCACCTCATAAACAAAATATAATAAAAAACATGTAATAAGTTATGATAAAAGTTGGTTTGACTATGCTACTAGGTGAATTAAGGCTCATATAATTACTCAATGATGAGGCTCATGGGGTAGCCTTATAAATAAATATTCCAATAAGTTTTGGATAAATGTTCCAATAAATTTTGGAGAGAAACCCAGCTGAGCAAGATGGAAAACAAGAATTTGCAGGTTTGGTAGCGAAAAAATTACGAGATATAGAAGGATTATATAAGTAACCATTTTGAAGATTAGTGTTTTGAACATATATATGAAGATCTATTCATATATATGTCAATTTTGTGTTGTTACTCCAAAATTTTTTCTCCCTCAATATTATCACTCACAGCGGTCATGAAAGAAATCCCTATCTCCCCTTCTGAATTCACGGCTTCGCTACAAAAAAATTCTCCATTGTATGAATCCACTAAAGAAGAATTTTCTTGATTCAATTTGCCTCACTCAATTTTCCCTTACGTGACACAGTAGACATGGGCACTATGATGAACCCCAACAACTACTCTTCCATGTATTTCCTTGCATGGCTTAACAACCTTTTTCCATCTAATCTTTGTTCTAGTGTAGGCAATGCAACCCCTTCAACAGCTTCCTGGCAACCTCAGCCAGATCGTTTCATGGGATTATCTTGTGGGCTTTAAGAACCTAGGTAACGGTTCCACCATCTAGGGTTCCACCGTCCATGTAGTTCATTACAACAGAGATCACTCCTCCTCGATTGAATATACCTTAGCACTACACGAAGTGTGGAGAATTCACCCGTTGGATTATCTCCATTTCCTTATTTCAGAGAGAAAGCTCATGCTTTTCCTTGAGGGAATAAATTTGTCCAACCTTAACATGCCTAACTTTGTAAACGTTACCACTGCAGCCACAACCCAAACATGAAATCTTTGCGATATCTTATAGTGTAACATCTTCGAGGGAAACACAAAGAAACTTGCAGGTACCATTCATGTTCGAAGGCTTCGACAGTGCAAGCTCCCCAATCGACAAACTCACATCTACACTGCTTAAATTCAAAATTTAAATTCAAATTAAATATTCAAATTTCAAGCAGATGTTGTCACATTAGCGTGGGAAGGTAATTAATAGGGAAATGATAGGGTTAACCGTAAATGATAATAGAGATTGTGAAAGGTAAATGGCCTGAGCTCATGCTGAAGATGCTATGCAGAACAAGTTTATGATCCATGTATGGATAATAACGGCATGCACTAAGCTAATATATCAATGATTGGTTTAGTGCATGTTAGCTAAAAATTTCCTTTACCACCTTCCCTCCAACGTGATTACCTTGCACGTCTTTTAGAGTGACTATGAGCTTTATTCCTCCTTGGGTATCAACACCGTGCAAGAATGCTCGAGTTAGGGATATAATTTGAAATGTCCCTATATTGTCCACCATGCCCCCTAAAGCGAGCCGCTCCCTCAGGTTGACGTTGGTGACATTCTCTCCCCTACCCATAACGACTACTCTGAGATTGGATGTATGCATGAATGATTCCAAAATATTTATAAAGTTGAAGCCACAACTTTTCAATGTATCTGGTTTCTCACGTTTCCATGCAGAGGACCATTGGGTTTGTTCGTGGAAACCAGATGCCTGTCGCTTGACCTTCGGGTCACTGGACGATCACCTTCTGTAAGAAGATCCTTATCAGCCTTGTCGGTGTCAATTCTGTAGTTCTCACCCCATGGTATTTTATTCACTCCACCATTGGCTATGCTCTCTTCGGAATCAGGATTAAAATCTCTAGTTGGAAGATCGAAACCGAATTCCAGTGAGGAGTATTCCTGTTTGGAGAATCCCTCCAGTATTCTTCCATCCTTCCAGAATATTTCAGCCATAATTTGCGTTATCCTATTTTCACTTCAAACTCTCCCTCTGACCCTCTGATTTAAAGAAACTCGACGGATTGATCAAAATATCGCATTGCTTTGATGTGCTCCAAAATATTTCCATATATATAATTCTATATCCGTTTTTGTTAGGGTTTCCCCATTTAAAGAGAGGTTGTCTGCTCGTTAATGGTGTTGCTGACTATTCATCGTTGTAATTTTACTTGTGAAGTTAATTCTAGGAGTCGGCCTCGTGGACGTGAATTAATTAACTAATTCTCATCTCTGAATTTGTCAAATTTGATAATGATTTGGATACAATATCTTGAAGATTTCGTAATAGATACTTAACCCGGTACAATATAGTATTCTATCAAACTCGATCATATAATGCGGATACGATATTAAATACCATGAATGATTTTATCCATTGGAATTCGTATACGGTAACTTCGGTTGTTATCAAGTGGTTACTGGTAAGAAAACAATTTCGTTTTCCATTATAGAAGATATTTACATTTCAACAAATTTGATTTCTCTCATCACGTGGTAGGTTCAGAGCCAATTTATTTATTTTTTAATCTTATTTTTGAGAAAACATGGATGCTAGTCATTACTTCAAAATCTCTTAATAAGAAATCCTAACCCGAAGGCCATTTAGGAAAATTTACCTTTAATTAGTGATTTGCTTTAGCCATGAGAACTCTAAAC
>APFE030924250.1:0-20241 GCA_000404065.3 Pinus taeda
CATAAGACCAGGCGTGTGGAGCTAAGTCACAGGGGCCAGTTGAGGGTCATATGATTCTAATGTGACCAAGGGCACAAAGGAGACAAGGGCCAGACAAAGGCCCCCAAAACTCGGCCCCCAACGTGGTCGCATGGGCGCCATGTGACTGAGATTTTTAGAATAAGGGGCCAATGGCGAATCTAATGAGACCACAAATTGCGGTGCCGATTAGCCAAATTGTCGCTTCGTTAGCAGTTTTTGAGCAGAATTGTAGGATGGTTTGCAGACATGTGCGTTTTGTAGAACGAATAGTAGAAAAACTTTGGGAGATCATTACTTTCTCAGTTTTTGGTCTTTTGGGGGGCAGAAAGAGGCTAGACAGGGGTTTTTGAAAGCCCTGAAGCCATTGGAGCTATTGTTGAATCCATTTTAGCACTGGAATTTGATGTAAACACCATTTTGTGAGCATAATAAAGGAGGCCCAACCATTGCAAACTGGACCAGGAGATGTAGCCAAGGAGGGGTGAACTCCTTCATCATTTTGTTGTGTTTTTTTTGTTGTTATGGTGATTTTTTCTATTATTTTCTACAAAAACTGAACTTTTAATTCATGTTTATGTGTTTATGAATTTAACATAACAAGCTTAAAATACTATTTAATCACTTACAATTTATCATAATACTCAAGCAGTTTCATATACAGATAAGTTTGGTATCAATTGTTAGGTTCTTTGTTGTTGTGAGGGTTTAATTTGTTTGCAAGTGTTTATGATACTTACATGGTTGAAGCTCAAGAGAGGAGAAGGAAAGATTGTGGTTGCAGGTCCTCTAGTTCGGACAAGGATAAGGAGAACATATTTGCCACAATCTCCACCACAAATCTCACCTCAAATTGTACCTGAAGCTTCAACAAGCATGTCACATGAAGGAGGGCTTGATAATATGTCACAGGATGAGAAGGATCTTAGAAAATAATTCTTTGACATGACCCAAATGGTGAAATTTCTCTATGAAGAGAGAAACACAAGATTGTAAGGTGAGAGTTCCAAGCCTCCATAGGGAGAGGGTTCTTCAAGAGGAAAAGGAGGATATGAGGGCAAACCTCCAAAAGGATATGGTGACAAACCACCTTTGGCACCACCATCTTCACCATCTTCATCTTCCACAACAACCTCTTCACAAAAACCTCCACATTCTCCAAAGGGACATGGTAAAACTCCATTTTTGAAACTTGACATAAAGTTTAATTTGCCTATGTATGATGGAGAGGTAAATGTTGAAAGACTAGATAATTGGGTACATCAACTCGAACTGTATTGTAGGATACAAAGGATCAAGGATGACAACACCAAGATTCAGCTTGCCTCATTAAGGTTGGAAAGTGCGACTCTTACTTGGTGGGAAGCCAAAACACAAGAGGACATGAAAAAGCATGGTAAGGTCATAACCTCTTGGAATAATTTTGTTGCTGCATTGAGAAGACAATTTTATCCATTAGCATACATGCAAAAATCTATAATAGATTGGCAAAATGTAAGCAAGGAAAAGGAAAAAGTGTACAAAACTATACTCAAGAGTTTAGGAGAAGAGCACTAATATTGGGTGTATATTTGACATCTCAAGAAACTTTGTTAAAATATATTGGAGGTTTGAATAGTTACCTAAGATACACTATTCTCATGTATAAACCCACAAGTTTAGATGAAGTTTGTGTACAAGCCACACATCTAGAAGCAAGAGGGAAACCTGCTTCAGATGAGAAAAGTGAGAGTTACCTTGAAATTAGAGAAAAAATAAAGGGTAAGTTTAAGGGAAAAGGGAAGAAGAATGCTTCAATCAGAATGGAAAAATAAAAAATCACATGCAAACTTTGTTTGAAAGATGGCCATGATGAAGACCATTGTTGGAAACTTCATCCAGAGATGAGACCCAACAAACTTAAAAACAAGGAGAAGGAGAAAACAAATGCAATTATAGAACATGACTTAGGTTCTGATTCAGGAGATGAAACAAAGATTACAGTGGTGAGTTTGAAGGTAAGAACATAGTAAACATTAGTTCTTCAAGTTGTTCTAATGATACTAAAAATGATGAAACAAGAATTGAAATTTTCCACAATAGAGTTGTTTCAAAGCATACCAAAATTGACACACTATTTGATAGTAGGTCACAAGAAAATATGATTTCTGAAGACTTAGTCAAGAAGTTAAATCTAGAAACCATTCCACATTCAAGACCTTATCCTTTAGGTTGGATATGTAAGAATGTGAATTTGCAGGTGACAAGGAAGTGCATCATTAGATTTTCAATCACTACAAACTTTCTTGATGAAGTTGAACTTGATGTAGTTCCTCTTGAGATTGTTGGTATTATTTTCAGAAGCCCATATCTTTATGATAGGAGAGAAATATTTCATCACCATGAGAATAAGTATCACCTATTCAAGAATTGGATTGAGTACATAGTTAGAGCACATCCTAAGAAGATGCGTTTGTCTCTTATGTATGATGGACAAATGAAGAGAATTGTCAATGCAACTCAAAATTTTCTTTGTTAATGTTCAAGCATCAAGATGTTGTGAATGAGGCCTTTCATGGAAATGCATCAAATGAAAAGTCTGATTTCAATGAGGTTTCTAATGGTTGTGATAAGTTGTTTCATGGATCTAATATGTTGCCTCCTAAAAGAGGTAAACAAGATGATGAAAAATTGTAGCAACATACATCATTGTTGAACAATGATGGGAATAAGATGTTAGTGCTAAAGAGTGCAAAGGTTAAAGAGAAAGTGCCAAAGAAATTTGACAAAGAGTGCATTGGTTCCACAAGTTTTTATTGGGGGTTTCAAAATGGTGCATGGCGATGACAAACACACTTGGTCAAGAGTCAAGCCAAGCACAAGGCAATACAAGCTAAACATCGTCATGTCGACAGTGTTCAAGGTGAGAAGAATTTCAAGTTATTTAAGTTTCAATCAATTGGCGACTGAGGAGGGAATGTGTTTGATCCTTCAAGGATAGTTTGTTGTTCTGCAAGTTCGAGGAAATTGTAGCAAGATTGTATCTACAACAACAAGGCAGGGTTTCTAGAATCAAGGCAAAATATCAGTTTTCATGAAAAGCTCAAGTTGTTGAATTCGGGAAAATTCCAGTGGGTTGAAACTAGAAGGGTGAGGGGGTTGTAATGTTACAGATCCATTTGGGCACATCAAATCCCAACATTCAAGTCAGTATTTTAGGGCTCATCAAACCCTAAATTTAGTTGTTTCATGCCCTAAACAAGCCAACCCTTTGAATGCCTCCTTCCTAGATAGTTTCATGACTTGGAGACATCCAAAAATTGCCTCTAGAGGGACCAGCGTAGGTAAGCCCTTATGAAGGTGCACTGCAGAGTAGTTAAGTCCACTAGCAGGGTGCTCTGCAAAGCACTTAGGCTTCCTTTCACCTACGTTGGGAGAGAATGAGCGGAATTCACATAGGGTTTGGGGAATATTCTTATCTTTTGGAGTCATCTAGAAGTTTCCATGTCTTATCAACTCTTATGAGCTTTACAATGGATAAGGAATGAGTTAAGGAGCATGCTATCCTTTCATCCCTTCCTCCATGGAACTAATTCGAAGTATGGAATGTTATTCAATGTCGCCATTAATGACAAAACCTCCTTCATCTTCCTATAAATTGACCACTCATCTAAGTGATCAGGGGCTGGATTATGTTGAATTTTAGGGAGATAATGTTGCTATGAGACTTGACTTTGGAGCAAATGATGTGATGCCACAAGCTTGTCTTGCTTTCGATATGATGTGGATGGGATCCAAGTTGGAGGAATGACTTTGAATCAAACATTGATGGTTGTAATTCCTTCTTCTATCTAATAAAGTGTTTGAACCTTTTTCCATATGACATGTTCTTTCATAATGCTTATATGTATGAATTTCTTATGATTCCTTTCATTTATATTCAATGGATCGTATGCTATGATCGGTTTTCATCTTTTGTTGTGTTTACAAGGTACTTTTCAAGCGGATTAAGTATGGGAAGGAGCAATGGAATTGATACAAGGGAGACGAGAGGAAAACGGAACTACAGGTAGGCCTTCTGTCCTCTCTTCTTATCTATTGCTTATAGGGAAAGTCTAAAACACTTTAAACTGTTGTTCTAGGCACAACTACTTGTCTAGTGAATTAGTATTTATTCGTAGATGCTAAATTCTCCAAAACGAATTGGTGACCATACTGGGGAAGAATCCTCTTTCCTAGTAGCTTATCCACCTCCTAAGACATCCTTGTAGACTTTATTTGTGTTCATCGATTGTAATTTAGCTGTTTACATAAAAAATTGGTCAAAATTGTGTCAAATTACCTCTTGAAATGGCTTACTGTCACCAACACAGGCTTGTGAGGGACACAACACGCTGCAGAGCATCCCTGGCTTAGGGACAGTGCTCTGAAATGCACTGTCTTCCACTCTGGGCTACGCTGATCCTCCTAGGATCAATTTCCCACATTTGGAAAGAGTTTTTGCCAAATTTTCTCTGTTTGACTGTTTGTTGATTGATCAATGAATGCTATGTCTCAGAAAATGAGTGTTTATCTCTTTGTCTAGCCCAACTTTCATAGGATTGGTTAATGTTTCTTCATGTTTTCTTTGTCAATATCGATCAATAGTCAAAGTTAGGATATAATTGATTAATCTTCATTCGAAAGAAATTGTCGTAAAGTATTCTCTTTGTTCGAATTTGAACTATTATAAAAGTATTTGTTCATATGAAAGATTGATTGAGTGTATGTGCATATTTCCTTTTTGTTCATATTCACATTAAGGGAATCGAAAAGAAATACATGCATGTTGCATTGAAAGAGTTTGTGTGTGCTTATAAGAATAGTGTAGGGAAATTGCACTTAGTTTGTGTTCTTTTCTCTTTGATCAAAATAAATATGATTGCTCTATCCCTAAGTAGCTCGGATTTTCATCGTTAAGTTGAATGGAAAGAATGCTTATCATGATAGTTGCATTCCTAGGAATTTCAGAATACATCACATGGTGAACTTGAAAGGCAAATTCCTAAGCAAGATCAACTTAAAATAAACATCAATTTACCTAATGGAGCATTGTCATTAACGAGAATATTTAGTGGTTCTAGGCTAGAGATGTGTTTCGGCGTTGTAAAAAAAAGCAGTTGTCGCTAACTTGTCTATAATACATCTCGAGTGTGATACCTCATTCCATGTACGTGAGTATATCATAGCTCATCCACGTACCTTCGGGTATATAGGGCAGTGTTACAGTATGTAAAGTATATGGGAATGCTCTCACTATGCGGTTTTGCATTAGACAACGCTTATACAGACTAGGCCTCCATGTACCTTCGGGTATATATGGGAGGACAATTCTAGGTTGTTATCCATCCTTAAGTAACCGAGTTGGCTGCCTTGTAAACTATGTTACACTGAACACAACATTTGAGGAGATTGCAAGCCCGTACTTCTTGGTTCACCAGGAGGTATTCTACAAATCATAGTTGTTTGGTAAACCTTTTGTCTAGTACACCCCTTTTTGTTTATTTCTTTTTTGATAATAAAATTAATCATCAATCATGGAGGAACATCAACCCATACCCCGTCGTTTGTGGGGAATAGCAAGCAAACCGCCTTTGCCTCCCGAAGCAACACCAATTCAGGCAAAGTGGTCTCGCTTAACTGAGTCTAGTACATCAAGAAATCCTAGTTATTCATCTGAATTACGTGAATCATCTATTTCAGTAAGTACTGAGACTCTAGTTACTCCAACAATTTCTGGCCCATCTGTTTTTGAAGAAGAAGTTTCACAATTACCTAAGGACATTAGCACTAATCCTAGTGAAATAGTAACCGAGGTTGTTCAGCAACAAGTTGATCCTCAACTCGAAATTTCTCAACAAGAAAGTACTTCTGAACTTGAATTAGTTCAACTAGAAGTTAATCCAGAATCTATCCCAGTTCAAACAAAAGTTACATCTGAACCTAAAGTTGTTCAAGAACCTCTTTCTGAAACTGTTGTTTATTTACCCGAACATCTAGACATTTAGCAAAGGGAAAAGAAAAGGAAGAGCACAGTGAATCAGAACACATTCCAGAAGAAGAAGATGAGGTATATTTTGTCAAGAAGCTTCAACGGGGTTCCAGAAGATTCATAGGTAAGATACCTTTCAAATGATTTGCTTGTGGTAGAGTCGGCCATTATGCTTCCAAATGTCCCCATAAAGATAAATATGAAAAAGGAAAGGAATATGCAAAAGGAAATAAAAAACATGTTGTGAATAGAAGGAGTTACTATACACATGAAGATAGTGATGGCTTATCCAATAGTGGTGAATATGAAACTGACCAAGATTATAGATAATCATGGCTTATGACAGCGATGATTTTTTGGATGCCTTAGAAGAGGAATATTTTCTTGAAGGAATTACTAAACTCAAAATATTTCTAGAATAAAATAATATGATCATCGATACGTTGACACACCAACTCACTGAAAGAGAAAAACACAATGAAAATCTAGAATGTGAAATGGTGGGTCTAAGAAAAGAACTTGAGAAGACAAAATCTCTTAATCTTAGATTTGCTAAAGGATCTGAAAATTTAAATGAAATCATCAAAGTTCAGTGTTCCCCTATGACAAAGACAAGTCTTGGATATACTGAAGAATCATCTCAATCACAGAAGTCGTCAACCTCCACCAGAAGCTATCTTGATGCAGCAAAGACTAGTGAACAATATGTCAATCGTCAACAAAGGCCTAAAATTACTCATCAGGTAAATCATACCCAATTTACTCCAAGGATTAATATCAATAGAAGCTTCAACCAACAGGTAAACAATGCCAAAAGATTCTATGATTGCAAAAACTTCTTTAATGGGCAATGTTTTCATGTCATAACTTTGGGCAAAAGGTTGCTCAATGTGTTTCTTACAAAACCATCATGACTCGAGAAGCATGGAATCAAAGGAGTGTAACAGGAATCAAGAAAATTTCCTATAATAACTTTTCTCTTCTTGAAAATGAAGTAGAATGTTCAATTTGTAACAACTTTGGTCATGAAGAATCTGAATGCAGTAGAAAAATATTTCCATCACTTCAAAAGGAGCAAACATCATTAAATCCCAAGATATGGAGAAAGAAGGAATCTCAATCAAAAAGATGTGGCATAGCTCTATATGCAGAAGGACAAGAAAATCAGTGGTACATCAACAACGGATGCTCCAAACACATGACAAGTGATAAAGAGAAACTTCATTCATATAATGCTTTAGAAAAGGAAAAGAATGTCTCATTTGGAAATGACACTCCAGTAGCCATTGAAGGTAAAGGTTCAGTCTTCTTGAAAGAAAAGGTTAAAGTTGGAAATGTCATGTATATAGATGGTTTAAAGCATAACCTATTGAGTGTTAGTCAAATTTGTGATCAAGGAAATGAAGTTGTGTTTCGATCAAACGAATGTGTGATTCATGAGATTGATATAGGAAAGACCGTGATCAAAGGAACAAGAACTCCAAACAACTTATATACTCAAAGGAGGACAACAACAATGCTATCTAAGAAAAACCGATGAAAACTGGCTATGGGATAGAAGATTGGGACATCTAAGATTTTCTCAAATAAGAAAAGCATGCAAGCTCAAGGAAGTTCTTGATCTTCCAGATATCAGCATCCCAGAAAATACCATATGCAAACCATGTCAAGTCAGTAAGAATACCAAAGTTCACTTCAATGAAAAAGAAGGATCAACAAGTAAGCCTCTTGAACTCATCCATACTAATTTATGTGGACCAATAAGGAAAAAGTCACCTCGTGGAGAAGAATACTTTATTTTATTTATTGATGATTTTTCTAGCATGTGTTGGATAGGTCTACTAAAGCATAAATATGAAGCATTTGAAAAGTTTAAAGCCTTCAAAGCTTTAGTTGAAAATGAATCAGATCGAAAATAAAATGACTCAGATCTGATCGAGGGGGAGAATTCATGTCAGACGAATTTTTTGACTTTTGTGAACAACATGGAATAAAGAGGCAATTCTCTATCGCAAGAACTCCTCAGCAAAATGGCGTGGTGGAAAGCATGAAAAGAATAGTTCAACAAATGGCTCAAGCAATGCTTGATGAATCTGGAACTCCTACAACCTTCTAGGGTGAAGCTGCATTTGTTTCCATGACTATTCTCAACAAAGCAAATGTTCAAATAAATAGAAATCAAACTCCATATGAACTTTTTTATTGTAAGCCTCCTACTCTAAAACACTTTAGAGTGTTTGGAAGCAAATGTTTCATCAAAAGGACTAATGAAAAACTTGGTAAGTTCGAACCCAGAGCAGACGAAGGAATTCTTCTTGGTTATTCATCCACAAGTAAAGGATACAAATGTTATAATAAAAGACTTTGGAAAATTGTTGAAAGAATTGATGTTGTAATTGATGAAGCATGCAGAAATATGGAAAAAATGAAATCAACAGAGGAAGTTGGGGAATGCTTTCCCACATCAAATCAAAATGATATAGAAGAAGAAACCAATGAAGCACTAGAAGAAGATACAACAAACAGGGAAAATATTCCATCCAGGTATGTTCAGAAGAATCATCCAGAATCTCAAATTCTAGGAGAAAAGGGGGCTGGAGTACAAACAAGAAGAACTCTTACAGGGACCTCAAGCTATCTAGCATTACTATCCTCCACCGAACCTCAGAATTTAATTGAAACCTACAAATATGAATGTTGGGTCAAGGCCATGGATGAAGAACTTGACCAAATTGAAAATAATGATACTTGGGAGTTAGTTCCTAGACCTCATGATAAAAATGTTATAGGAACAAAATGGATATTTAAGAACAAGCTGAATGAAAATGGATAGGTTATTAGAAACAAGGCCAGACTTGTTTGTAAAGGGTATGCTCAACAAGAAGGTATAGATTTTGAAGAAACTTTGGCATCTGTTTCCAAACTTTAAGCCATAGGGTTTGAAAATTCAAAGTATATCAAATGGATGTAAAATCAACCTTCCTTAATGGAGATTTAGAAGAAGAATTTTATATTGAACAACCAAAAGGATTCATTCTTGGAAATGATGCAAAACTTGTATGCAAGCTTAAAAAGGCTCTCTATGGTCTAAAACAAGCTCCAAGGGCTTGGTATTACCACCTTGATAAATATCTACAACAACAAGATTTCATAAAAGGTTCTGCAGATAGCAATTTATACACAAAGGTTGAAAATGATAAATTGCTAATTATTATTGTTTATGTTGATGATATCATCTTTAGTAGCAATGAAGAATCCATGAGTTAGATTTTTTCTTCAATAATGCAGCAAGAATTTGAAATTTCCTTACTTGGTGAACTTACTTATTTTCTTGGTCTACAAGTACAATAAACAAAAGATGGTATCTTTCTTTCACAAACCAAATATCTCAAGAAGATCTTGAAAAAGTACAAAATGGAAGATTTTAAAACAACATGTACTCCAATGGTAACAGGATGCAGCCTCAGTTCTAACGATGAAACACCAGCAGTAAACCAACCAACTTACAGTTCTATGATTGGAAGTTTTCTTTATCTAACAGGACCAGATTTGATAGCATGCATGCAGTAGGAATTGTTGGAAGGATCCAAGCAAATCCAAAGGAATCACATCTCCATGCAGTGAAAAGAATTTTCAAATATCTTCAAGGAACTCTGGACTTTGGACTATGGTATCCTAAAGATACAGACCTTACTCTTCATGTATATATTGATGCAGATTGGGCAGGAAACATTGATGATCGAAAGAGCACTAGTGGAGGTGCATTCTATATGGGTTCTTGGTTAGGGTCATGGTTCAGCAATAAACAAAGTTCGAATGCCCTATCTACAGCTGAAGCAGAATATGTGGTTGTTGCATCTTGCTGCACACAACTAATTTGGATGATGCAAACATTGCAAGACATTCAAATCACATTTACTCCACCCATCTCCATTCTATGTGATAATACAAGTGCCATCAATATTTCAAAAAATCCTGCCATGCACTCCAAGACCAAGCACATACCTATTAAGTACCATTTTCTACGAGAACAAGTGCTTGAACAAAAGGTTAAATTGGAGTATGTTCCCTCCAAAGAACATGTTGTTGATATATTCACTAAACCACTTCCCAAAGAAACATTTGAATATCTCAGACAAAACATGGGAGTAGTTGTTGCATCATCATGTTGTCAAATCTAGTGTTTAGAGAAGGTTATTATACACGGGTTTCATGAAGTATAGTCACGTATACATGTAGGTTTCTGTGGTTGAAGGAGCGTATATGTTTTTCTGACAAAAAAATAGTCACTCAGACTCTGATATGGGTGCTCTACCTGATATTGATGATTATAGTCTGACAATATGCTTTGTTCATTGATTTTTATCTAACTAACAAAGATGCCTTGATGAATGACTTGTTGACAATTCACAGGTAGCACAGGTTCATGGGGAGCATTAGCCTTCACTCACATTCAGCATCATTGGCATCATGGTTGCTGAGTTCAGCTATGGCTTCAGATACTTATATCATTTGTTGCATAAGTCATGTAAAGATCTAGGGTGTGATATGACTTCTTCTGTCATGGTATATATTTCAATGAGTCCTATTGGAAATATGATGTAATTTGTATCACCACTTTGCATGGGATGGATGATGTAATAATTTATGTATTTCTATCATGTATAAACAATTGGTATATCCCCACTTGGTTGGGTGGATGAGTCAAATATGGTGTATGCCCACTTAGTTGGGTGATTGATGTATGTATGAGTCATTGGTCATAGCGAGGTCATACTCACTTAGTTGAGTTATAGAGTCATGTTATTCTTTTGAAACATATCTCTGCAGACTCGACATGCACTCAGGGGGAGCATGGACAACATAATGTATATCAAAGAGGGAGAATAACTTGGTCTTCCCTTTTCCTTTGATGTCGAAGGGGGAGAGTATTTTGGTGTTGCTTGTTATCTCTAACAGTTTCTACAGCTTGCAGTAATCAACACCAGCATGGTTGTCATCAAGTCCAAAGGGGGATATTGTTGGAATTATGATACAAGTGTTGTCCTTGATGGAAACTCAATCACAAGTAAGTTTAGTTTTGATAAAAGGCAACCCACAATGTAACAGATCCATTAAGATGTAACAGGGCATTGGTACAGAAGAACAAGAAGATGGAACTAAAGTCTACTAATCAGAGTGAAGAAGTTGAAGCTAAAGGATGGTGAAAAGCAGTTTAAGATGTATATGTAGGTCCACTTAGTCAAAACAATGTATACACATAGATCTACAGAAAAAAAAAGCACGTATACGTGTACACGCACTCCCGCAAGAGGAAAATCACGTATAGGTTGGAAAATCAAGGAATTTCAAGGGTAGAGAATACAAGGGGTCAATACCATGGTATTAGCGAGTGGAGTAATGACTATTTGATCCCGCCCAAGAATACCACGAATCTTAAGTGGTTTTGGCCCGACGTACTGAGAAAGGCCTAAAACTATATAAGGAGGAGAAGATCATAAGGCCAAAGTGTGCAAGTGAAAAGGGTTTCTAAGGAATATTTATATCTGAAATATATTTTATGTTGCAGGGGCTATGTTGGTGATTTGATCTGAAATATTTTTCACCTTGAATTCAATGTTGGATCAGGGTCATGAGACCTTAAATGACTTATCATTGAATGATCTGATATTGGTTGGGCCAGATCTAATTGTGTACACCTGTTTTATTCTTTGAATGTCACGATATGTGTTCGTCTGAAGTCCAGAATAGCAACGAAGTTATGAGTTAATATTTGCAGATCTGTATGCTAGTACGCTTTGGTGAAGTTGTGTATACACGCTGTTTCATCTCTTCCAAGTAGCTTATGCAAAAGAAAAGTATGTTGTTCATAGATGACTGAACTATTTGATCAGTACTATTGTTTTATTGCTATCTGTCAATGAAGTCTTCTTAGATCTGAATGTAAAACTGAATGCATAAGGAGTTTGATATCTGATTGATTGATTATATAAGTGAGAAGGGTGATCTCTACTACTACCTATGTAAGTCTCTATAAATTGACAGTAGATGTTCAATATATTGCTAGTTGGTACAGACTTGATTAAGAAGTTTTATGTTTCAATAGTATACACAGGTTTGATTAAAGGAAGTAACATATACACGCAGGTTGGGTTTAGTAAAGTAGCGTATATGTTTTGATGCATGATTTTTGAGGTTGCAGCTAGTTCTGAATGATGATGCAGGTTTCTGGGTTTAGCACAGTGTTTTGGTGACAATGATTTGATTGTTCAGATTAACTGATTGTTAGTTGATGTAGTTTGAGTTTCAGAGTTTTTGATGGGTCTAGTATGAAAATTTGATGAAATGAGGCCTTCATGAGTATTGTTGTGTACCAAGAAAAACTAGTATGAAAAATTATGAAACGTGGTCCCTATAGGAAGAGAGAAGGTCATAGCCTTCTGTAGGTCAGAGCCTACGTACTAGTAAACACATTGGCTAGTACAAGAGCTAAGGGCTGTAGCTCCCTTCTAGTAGAAGCTGGAAAATGAGAGAAGGTTGTAGCCTTCTGTAGGTGGGTTCCTGCATACAGGTATGAGTCCGCACCAGTAGAAGATTGTAAACATATTTTCTTATTATTAAAAGAAGACATAGATGAAAATAGTAGGTGGTTTTCACCCACATTGGGTTTCCACCTTAAATCTTGGTGTTCATGTGTGTTGCTTATGTCTGATGGTTTATTTTGTTTTTACTGCACTATTTAATAAGTTATTAATGCACTGGTTATAGATCAACACATTATAAATTAACTAAATCACAAGTTCTCTAGGTATACGTTGGTTTCACTAATCACAGTAGCATGTACACACTAGTTCAATTCACAGAAGTAGCATATTTAAATATGTTTGGGAAATGAAAATTTATTGATCTGATAATATTGATTCAACCCCCCCTCTCAGTATTATTTCCAACATGTTGCGATATAACCAATGCTAATTTGAAAAAACAAGATTAGTATATTGCATTTTTGAATTAGAGATTTAGAGAACAAATTACTTTAGAAAGTTGAGGTAAATTGCTGAGATCAAAGGTGTGAACCAGATTGTAGAGGAAGAACATATTGCATCAAGAATCAAGGAGAATCCTAGTGGATCCAGTTTGAAAATGTTATGAAAAGGAGGTCCATGGTGCAACCAGTAGGTTGGTTCCTGCAAATCTAAGGGGGTTGGTGCCTAGAAATATAAGGAGGTTGGTGCCTCTAGCAAGTGGGTGCTTGCAAATATAAGGGGATTATTGTCTCCTATAGGTGGGTTCTTGCAAATTAAGAAAGGGAATTAGGCTGGTTCTTGTAAGTCGGGGAATTAGTGTCTCCTTCTGGTTAGTGCCAGTAAATCATTGTAATGGTAGGTTGGTTCCTACATTTATAAAGACAAATAAAAGAATTTGATTTTTTTCTCCTGCAAGGGTTTCCATGTATATCTAATGTTCTCATGTGGTGTTTGATTTATTGGTGCATTATTTATTTTAGGTTATAAATTGATTTAATCTATTTAATTGGCTAGTATATTGATTCAACCCCACTCTAAATATAATCATAATTCCAACACATAAAAGATATTTTGAGAGCCATTGGTTCAAATAAATTCCCCCCAACTCACCTCTAGAAGGAGTACTTCATGAGGCTCCATGAAATAAATATGATGGGATTTCTTTTTTTTATCAATTATGTTGTAACTTATTTTCCTATGAGATATATATTTATATTAAATATGAGGAATATGCATGTTTCAATCCCCAAGGGCCTGCTCAAAGAACAAGGCTCAAGTCCATTACAATAAATACTCAATGTGAGTTGAACATGTCACATTCTAAGAATTAAACTTTGGTGGAGAAGATAACAAAAATTTTCCCAACCACTCAAGCTAAACTCTATTACATAATTATGTTGTAATTTTTTTTGAGAGGTAAGGAAATTGAAATTTGGGTGAAAGCGTAGAGGATGTTGAAAATTTTAGTGTAAAAAAATATGAGGAAGTGTGGCTACACCTTCAAGAAATTTTGGAATTTTTGGTTATCCAAATTTCCTAAGCATAAGTGAGACAAAGGGATTTGTATCTCGTCATGTCCTTGTTTTGACACCATCATATGGAAAATTTTCAAAGGTGTTTCCTTCCTAAGTATAATAGAGACTTGTTAATCCTTCTCTCTCTTTCCAAACTTGTTTTGAGTATGGAAAAGAAATGATGAGATGGAAATTGGATCCTATGTCAACTTCATAGATACAACAACTATGAGGTTCTTCAAAACTATTATTCTGTAGAATGCACCAAGTTAGAGCCCTATTTTTTAGAAGGAGACGGATAAAGATTTTAGATTTAGAATGACATTTAAGCTTCTGAATTGGCTTCCACCACAAGATTGGTGGGTTATGATTCCCTTCTAATGCAAGAGCCTTACAAACAACCTTTAGTTTTTAACCCCTCGGTATATTTAGATACCAAAAAATATTATTTCTCTTTGATTAAATTAATAAATAACTTTATAAAGTTGTTGGTATAGGATTTCCAATTATCCACATATTCTTCCTTGAGACCCAATTCCCTTGAGGTGAGCCATTGTTATTATCAATTACTTACAAAGGGTCCTCATGATATATACCTTAGAGTGTGGTAGCTTATGAACCTAAGATCATGTTTGAGGGGAGTTATTAGATTGAGGAGTTATTGCTTTCGATCCATAAGTGCAATCCTACTTAAAATTGTTTTCCATTTCCAACATGCCATACTAATCAATTTTTAATTAGGGGTAAAACTAAAGTAGTTGCTTTTCAAATGATCAACAAATTCAATGATTTTGTTTATGGGGTTCCTTACCTAGTCCTCAATGAAGTTTTGGGATAGGATATTTTCCTTCATGACCTGAACCCATAGACTAGAGCTTTGCAAAAGCCTCCAAATGTTCTTCACAACTAATTCCTTTGAGAACGTGAAGACATTCTTGAGACCCCACCCTCCTTAGAAATTTGGAATTGAAAGTTTTTTCTAGGAGACTAAAGCTACTCTTTTCTTCTTTCCTGTTATATATAAAAATAAATTATAATCATTACTATTTGATTTACTCTATATACATTTTTTTAATCTAGGTGAGGGACACCTAGTAGGCTAGGATAACCTTGAATGATGAATTTAACTAAAACTATCCTTTAACCATGCAGAACCATCTATTGCACAAGTTATTGATATTTTTTTCAACATTGACAATTAGAAATTATAAATCGCTTTTAATATAGATATATAAGATCCTTTAAATGGAAAGATAATTATTTGAAACCAACATCAGAATTGATTACATGATAGCAAAAATTCTAGGAGATATATAATTTGTATACATTTGAGAGACCCCAAAAAGAGATCATTGACTTGGTTAGATTGATATTCATTCCATTAGATTCATAGAAGAGATACATAATCTCTTTGATATTTCCAACTGTTCTTTTGGTTTCATTGAAAAAAACAAGGATGTTGTTAGTAAAGAGTAAATCAAGAAAATTGCAAGAGTTGGCTATAAGAATGTCTTTGAAGTTTCCACTTGTTGAGGTTGCTTTGAGGGATCTCTTGAGTCTTTATACTACTAGAAGAAAGATAAGTAAGGGTAGTGGAACATACCTACCTAATTTATCTTTCTATTTTGGAAAAAAGGGAGGGGGGGGGGGTGGGGTGGGGCTACTTCTGTAAGAGTAGAAAAATAGACCAAACTAACATACCACATGGACCATAGAACATATTGTTTTCTAAAACCCAAGTGTATGAGGATTAGCCTTCAAAAAATACAATTCACTATGTAAAAATATTTGGAGAGGCCTATTTCTATAGTCATCTCCCTTAAATTATTTTTATTTTTTGAGTTCAAACTTTCCTAAGCAACCCCCATTGCCTCATGGATTGTTTCCTTTATAGGAAACCAAACTACATAAGGGATATATGGAAAGAGAAATTTTCTTTCAACCTTCTTAAGATAGTATTTAAGATTATCTTGTAGATGCAATTGCATAGGCGAATATGGTGAAATTTTTCGAAAAGATGGATTATCAACCTTAGGTAGAAGTGAGCGATTATACACTAGTTTTTAACATGTTCTTTAATGAAGTCATAACAATTGAGAAAGCATTCAATAGGGAGGCCATATAGCCTAGTAATTTTATCCTTCTAGAATATTTAGAGGTTTTGAGGATATGTTATTTCCCCACCTCTTCATAGGGGATTTGTTATCCTCTAGTTCAAAAGATATGGGGAAGAATTTAGATATCCAAATAATTGTTGCCATGGTAGCTCAAGAGTCATATTTAAATAAGGATTAAAATATCTTACCCCTTATTTTTTTATGGAATTTTATTTATGTTTTTGCTACAACTGGAAAATCTATGGAGAATATCTAAACTTCCTCCTTTTTCAAGTGTCATTCTCTCTCTATGCAAAAGCAATTTTCTTATTTCATTGTCAAGTTGACTTACCTTAGATTTTTTATTTTTCATCAAAAATCCAAATCAACCATTAGTGTATCTAGACACTAAAATATATTTAACATCCTTTAAAGTTCTATCATCCTTTTCCCTTTCCCCCCTAGAGCATAAAATCTCCACCTACTTGACCTTTTTAAAATTTTGGTAGAATTTAATGGGTGTTAATTCATTAAGAGAGTCATCAAGGGTTTCCAATAATATTTGAATTTTCACACAAAGTCTTCTTCTTGTAGAGGTTTCATGTTAAAGGTGTTGGGTGGCTCCTCTTAAACAAGGACTGTATCCAAGATCAATAGATTGTGATCAAACTTTCCTCCTAAGGAAATCCATTGTTGGATTCTGAGTGCATATTCAAGGAAATGTTCCAAAATAAAAATAAAAAATAAAAAATGATCCAAGTTACATGTTTTCAATTCTTGGATCATTCATCCTCCTATTGGTTTAGCTTGCCATGGTTTTTACTGATCCTATATTCAATAAACCTGCCATTTCCAACCTATGAAGAAGTTACAAAGAATGTCCACTTGTGATGATAGCTCCTGAATATCTATTCCACCAAGAGAGAAGTTTATATCTTCTTTGACTATTAGGATTCCTTCATGGAGCCAAGGAATATTGAAGTATTTTCCTAATATTCCTTCTTCTCAGATTAAGGACCATAAATGTTCAAATACATTAGGGGAAATTTTCAATCCAAAATGTGTCTCCCAAGGAAAATAATAAGAAAAATAAAATTAGAGCTATGAATTTTTAAAAGAAAAACAATAAAAGTATTATTTTTAATCATATTTTGGACTTATCTCTTTATATGTTTACTCAAATTTCAAGTGCGGTACTCATTAAGCGTAGAATTAAATTCTGCATCCAAGGAGTATTCACTGTGCATATTTTTTTAGTACACCTACGCTAATAAAAATTGAAAATGCATGAAAAAACATTTTTCTTTTCACATCCAATGACCACCCACTCTACATACTTTTGAGTACACCCACACCAGCGAAAGTTGAAAATACATGAAAAAACTATTTTCTTTACTGTATAATTTCGAGTAGAGCCACACTGATAAAATTGAAAATACATTAAAAGCACATGTTTATTGAAAATAATACCTTTTTTTTCTTTTAAATCTCTGTGGATCCACTCAAAAGTATGAAAGTGGTTACTTATTGGATACAAAATCTAATTTCGCATCCAATGAATGATGATACTTGAAATTTGAGTAAACTTATAATAATATAAGCAGAAAATATGATTAAAACCAATAATTTTCTTCTTTTCCCTTTGAAAATATTTACCCCTTGAGATGATATCATCATCTTGAATCCTCTTAGTTGCTTTAAATTTGATTTCTTTTCGTACATTTTTTTACTTGAGACCCATTTTTTTTATCTCAAAAGTCACCTAGTGAAGTAATTTTGTTTCCAATATCAAGAGAGAGGAGAGAGGTCCCTATCCTTGATGAAACATCTCACAGACTATGATAAAAGAATAATTTCATTTTCTACCCTATGAAATTTCCCCCAAATCTTCCTAAAGTGTTAAAAAAGTTGAAACCCCACCCACTTAAGAGGTTGGATAAATCTTGAACTACCTTCACCTCGATGGTCCCCAATTATTGTAAGAAGATCATAGAGGTATTATGAATCTCAATCAACCTTTTAATATCCAATTTATTTGAGGAATTAACTAATCCTCTATGTTTCAATTTTAAGAAGATAATTTGGAAACATCCTTAGGGACAATTTTTGTAAGGGCCCCCATTAATGAATTTTGTTGTCTACTTCTAACTTTGATTTTTTTTACATGTTTATGCTATTTAAAATCTTTTCTCTTCTAGGAATCCCAATCCTTCTTCAATCATTCTTTAGAAAATACAAATTTCCCTAGTCCTAGGTCTAAGGTTTTATTTGGAAACCCCAAGCTTTAGGAACCATTAAGTGATTTCCAAACCAATATTTTATGAGAGGATGGGACATGGAAATTAAAAGGCTTGATTTTGATTAAATGAGCCCTTCCTAATCCATCTAAGAGAATGAAAGAAGAGGACTAGGGGATATATATATCTAAAAGGCTAAGAAATAAATCACCAGGTCATTGTGAGGAATTTTTCTCTAGTCTTACCTCCCAAAACCCCAAACACAAGTGCATAAAAGAATTTTTAAATTTAGGGGGAGGTGGTGACTATCGCTTACCCAAGACAGGTAAGTGTTTGAACCTTTATATATGATTTGGGAGATGCTCTTATTGCTAGGATTATATCTCCTTTATTAGTTTAGTCAATGTGAAAATTCCTTTAGAGGAAGTTTACTAAGAATTCTTAGTGGGATCCTTCTCGAGATGATACCAGGAAAAGTATTTTGTGCCTTAGGAATCTTTACAAGCCCAAATTTTCTTGTTGAATTAAAGAGGGAAATCCTTAACTAAATGTCCATATTAATGAAACTAACCACATTTAAAATGGATCCTTTCATAGTCGAGGGATTGTTAGAAAATTGTAGGTCCCATTCAAATTATGATAGAATTAACTAAGCTTTTGGATGAGTCAAATCCTAGCAAACCCTACATAGCCAGAGTCATAGTATGAGGTATCCACTTCATATAAGAAACATAAACAACTTCTAATTTCTTTACTAATTTTATCAAATCATAGAATCAAGGGGAGCCATGGCATCGTTACCTAAACTAAAGTGAATTTAAGGTGTGTTTAATTGGCATCAAATTCTAGATGCCATTTCTTAGGATATAATGCATACAAACCCCACTTCCACCTATTTTGGAGGATCTTATTTACATCCTCTATGGTCCTGAATATCCAAACTAAACAACCCTTCACCAGAAACATGTTTTATGGCATGTAGCCAAGCAGGGCACCAAAATTTTATATCGACCAACTTTCTAGGGAGTCCTCTCCCATTCTTTTGCTTGGGTCATGATCAAGAAGCATGGAATCCTTGAGCATCATTATCTTATCTAGTTTAATACTATCTTGAAGTTGCCAATTAATGGCTTCCAATTTTCATTTATTACATTTCCTTTATTTAAGAGGTTTTCTTGGTCACATGGCTTCTTATTGAAAAGCCCTTAGGTCAAAGGAGTAGGTGTCACTCATGAGGTCACTAGTTGGAATCTTACCAATGAAGTATTGATCCTAAATAACTTCTTGATTACTATTTCTTTTGCCAAACTTAGGGTTGAGTGAACCAAATGTCTAATCTAAGGGTATTAGATCAATTAGAGTGAATAGATGGGGTAAAGCATTTTTGTCAGAGTTAAAGGTTCTAATGATTCCATATATAGAGAAATACCCCCTTGACCCAAAATATCTTTGAAGATATAGTTACATAATTTCCATCCATATCAAACAAGGTTGATGCGATTGTAAGTGAGAACTCACTATATGAAGATGTTATATCAAATATCTAACCATATTAGGATGAGCCCTTAACAACTCACCCATAATTGTGACTATTTTTCCCTTAAAAACCTAGACCCTACCATCATAAGTTAGATTGATAGGGTCTTAAGACTACAAAATTAAAAAGATGTGTCCATACTCCAATTGATTTTTTTTTAATTTAACGTCTCACTCCATAATTTTAATTTTGTAAATTAAAAAAAATTATAGTCTTTTTAAATATTTTTACTTTATTTTATTTCTCATTTTTATATCCTCTGTTAATAGAAAAAAAGGCTCATAAAACTTTGCAAGTGCATT
>APFE030924252.1:0-26452 GCA_000404065.3 Pinus taeda
AGATATTTCATGACCTGGACCACACACAGATATGGAAAAACCAGTCTTTGATGTTTGACCACTCTTGCCAAGAAAGGATTCTCTCCGCTGCCACCTGCCACCTCTGGGAGCAAAGAATGGGATGAGGGCAAGACAATAAAAGTGTTGAAGTCTTCGACCTTCCGGAACATAAGACTTCAAAAGCTACCTTTGATAGATGCATCCCCTACTGAATCCATTATTTTAGGTAATCCTATCAATCTCCTCCTCCCATCTTGCCATCATAGTTGTTCGACCTTGAAGCAAGCATCAGTCTCTGGCTTTCTTGGATGTTAAAGATGTTTTTCTACAGTATCTGTAGTAATAGGTCTCCCCCTTTGAGAGAAAATTGATAGATGAACCCTACTTGTGGAGACATCCCCATACCCATGGGAAGAATGGAACATCTCGGGCATCAGCGATATAGTGGACAACTTGGATAGAATCGGTAGCCACTAACACACGGTTGAGCTGCAAATCAATAGCAATCTTAAGGCCCTTCTCAATAGCCTCAAGCTCATGAAAGATAAACATACAAGGTTCCCTCGCACTAGCGTCGACCACTAAGGGTACTCCTCTGTAATTGCGGATTAAGCCACCTGAACTACCTAACCCATCTTTTAAAGATTCATCCGAGTTGATCAGCCAAGTACCTTATGTTCTTGGAAGCCATTTACATGATATAGACTTGATGTGTTCATAATCAACATTAATGTGCCAGCAGCAAAGGAATTCCCTACTTCGATCCGAATCAATAGCCTTAAGTTTTCTAGATGAGAAGCGCAGCCGGGTATTCGAATTGATCTTGGAAATGTTGGCCTTATTAAAGGGTGGTCGTAGATAAGAAGAGGCGAGTCTTCTAAAACTAAAAATAAAGAATCAATGGCGATACAAGTCATTGGACAAGAAAAGCCCAATGCCCCTATGCAAAAGAACGACTCTCTAAAGTCAGAAATTTCAATGAAAGCAAGGAACGTAGTAGCTTGTCCGCACCGAGCAAGGGTGAGACTACCGAACTCTCGACCACCGGAGAGGGTAATTTATGGCTTGTCACACTGGCAAAAGGACCGGTAGGGCTTGTTTGATGTGTAGGAAAGCAGGAAACCCAGAGGGGCTTGCGCTTCCCCTAGTGCAAGGACCGGACAGCGGGCTCGATTGATAAGGAGAAGGAAATCGGAGCAACGCCAACCAGCGGGAGAGGATGCCCTCAGCAGGCTCGACTAGCGCCCCCCCACCTAATATAAAAAATTGAAATTTTATTTGCTTGCTTGACGTTAAGGAAAGCAAGGACCGGCTAGGGCTTGATTGACGTTAGGAAAAGCAAGGACCCCGGAGGGGCTTGCGCTTCCTAAGTGCAAAGGACCCGAACAGGGGGCTCGAACTGATAAGAGAGGAGCGGAGCAATGCTCGACCAGCGGGAGAGGAGCCCCAAGGGCTCGACCAGCGCCCCCACCAACCTAATAAGTAGAATTGAAATAATTGCTTGGCTTACGTTGGAAAGCAAGGATCCGGAGGGGCTTGCACTTCCTAGTGCAAGGAATTTATTACTTGTCCCGCACTGGGCAAGGTAGACACCATCTTTGACATGTTGATCGCTAACGGTCAGCTGACTTTACCTCCGTGTAAGAGACCCGCCGAGATCGATAAACTTGATGATTCCAACTACTGCCAGTACCACAGGTCGTGGGACATACAATAAGACAGTGTTTTGTCTTTAAAGAGCTGGTGCAAGAAGGTCTCCGGACAAAGGCATTAACACTCAGGGAAGAAGAAAAGAAAGTGACTACCAACATGGTGTTTATAAGGTTTGGAGCACTGCAACCAGTCTCTATACCTATCGAAGAGATGGATCCTCTGGACACCGAAGTTCGGGCAGATCAGAGTCTCATTGAAATGAGTTTTGGCTCACCCACCTAAACGAGGAGGTTTTTATCCCTGCTATAGTCACTGCCATGCCCCAACAGCGGAAAATCAAATTAAAGAACGTAAGAGAAGTGAAAGATGATAAAAATAGAAGTAAGAAGCAGCCTAAGAAGAAGGAAAAAGTGCCCGATGACTCCCCAAAGCAAGAATTAAGGGTTCTGGTCACCCTTATGGACCACCTGAAATCCAAGAGAGCAACAAAACCACTCCTCGGATGAAGACCAAGAGCTTTCATCATGCAACATGATAATGGGGGGCCCTGCTTCGGTAAAGAAAGGCTAACTTCCAACCCTTGGAAAAACCTGATTCAAGACTTGTTGTACTCACTTTGATGTATTTTATAATATAAATTATAACTAGCTTAAGGCTTGCTAGAACTCGTAACATAGCTTATAAAGAATACAAGATAAGATCTCAAGTAAGAGTAAGAGACTTAGTCTAAGAAAGGAAAGTCATTTCGTGAAATGGGATTCGTAGCCAGCAAGCAATAGCATCCTGTTGTTATAGAAGAAATGAAATTGCATAAAAGAAATAAGGACCTCGCTTGAAAGTGAAACGAAATGGGGGACACTGTCGAGTATGCCTGACAGAGAGAATTGCTTGCAACGCAACTACAAGCCCAGATGACTAATGGAAGGAAGAGCTTCTGGCTATCGAGAAAGCCCTGCTTGAAGAAAAGGCTACTTCCTACTACCCTACCACCAAGAACATATTCTTGCCATCTATTTAGAGTGGAACTTCTTATGAAACAACGCGGCTCCTAGTCTGATAGTTCACTCTGCGCCTTAAGAGAAAGAGTTCTGGCATACTACTAATTGATTATTTGGTCGTTTGGGATCAGAACAACCTGGGGAAAGTTGTCTTCCTACATAACCTACCTCCCAGACCAAGGGAAGAAGGTATCAAATCTATGTATTTCTCGACCCCTTTTGTTAAACCAGTTCCTGTGCCTGGGATTCATTCCAGTCGGTAAAGTAATCTGGTGGGCAGCTACTCAACTCCTAAAGATGTCCAAACATCCACAATTAGTGATGCAGCTTCTACTCCGATAACCAGCATGCGATGAGAAAACCGGTAGGAGGTACTAGAATCCAGCGATGAGTGGCTCAATCAATCCTCTATTTGGCAAGGGTTAGAGCCCGGTGATTAGCTTTAGCTTCTAGATCAGCATCCAGGAAAAGGAGGATTAGACCGGGCAGTTAGTTTCACAATCCACTCTTTATATTTGCTCTAGCCAGGCTTTCATCCGCTTCTACTTCAACCTCCTCCCTAGGAGAAGGGCACAGAAGAGTTCATGTGGTGGGGCAGGGAATGAAGCAGGTCGGGTTGTCCTTCCAATCAAGCAAGCGACCAACTAATTCCAACGATTGTAGTGACAGCCATCAAAGCAAGAAGTATAGGCTTGTAGGATTAAGTGGGAAGAGAGGAACTTGACAGGTCTCGCAGCTACTAAGCCAACATGTAGCTTTCAAAAATGGCTACCGCATCTGCACTTTGCTACGATTTGGTGCGAAACTGAAAGCATATATCCGGAATAGGAGTCAGCCATGGAATCGCCCACTTACTAACAGTAAGTATGGAATGAACTCGGCAAGGAGAGGACAACCCATTTTTCCTTGCCCCCTGGAGGGACAAGGGGCTTCACACCTTTGTGTACTTGAATTAGTGAAGGAGAACTGAGTCGCGTCGTGCTGAAGTAGGTCCGCACAGTCCGGTGGATCGAACCAGGGTAAAAAAAAGTCACTCTTGAATAAGAGAAAATTTTTTGGTTCATTACCAGCAATGCGCGTTCTAATCACGCGAGTGACTAGTGAGTCAAATAGCTTGGCTTGGTTGGGTTCTTTGCTTGCTTATTCCACTCTTCTTTTCAGTGGGAGGACTTTCATCATCAGCAACAGGTGTTCTTATCTTAGGCTCAGTTCATCGATTGTCGTAGATTCTCTTTTCAGTATATTCTTCTATTCATAAGACCAGGTTTGGAGTCAGAGACTAATCCATAGCCGATCAATCGCTCTTTCATTCCGTAGCTAGCCACTGGTTGAGTTTAGGAGATTCTTGGGTCGTTCCTCCCCCCTCGTTTCTTCGTTTAATGGCTTTGACCTGGCTTTCTTACCAGTGACTGCCTTTCCTGCTTGCTTGTGGACATACTGGCTTCTTCCACTAAAGGGGATAGCTGTATGAGAATAGGCCTAGATAATACCCTAACTCTTAAAGATTGTGCTCATGTCCAACTAGAAAAGCTTCGTTCCTCTCACATTACATGTAAGGAGTTATCATACTTTAGAAATAAAGATGGATCTCCCACTTATAAGGCGAGTGCCTCCCATTCCATCTCATCTATTGATTCAGGAAAGGGTCTAAGCTGCCCAAAAATCCACTCTTCGATTTCACAAAGAAAGATTGCATTCTAACCAATAATCTTTCTCAAACTGAGGTTCTAGAGGAGAAGGACATAAAAGAATGTATTCTATTGTAGCTCTCTTCTTTGTTGCTGTTGCTCTTGCTAAATATAGAATAGCTTGGAAAACTTAGAAGAAGTAGTTGCGTAGCCCGTAAGGGGCCATCACCCTCCTGCATGTACCTCTTTCATCAACTGGTTATCTTCTTCAATAAATCTAAAAGGGTATTTGCTTCCCCTAGGTTGTTTCGGGATGCTTAAATGCAATCTACTAAAGCATAAGAGATAGTAAGGAAATCCTTGACCAACGATGCAGAGTAAGCCTCCCCTCCACAGAAAATCATGAGATCATCCGCAAAACACAAGTGGGTGATTCTCTCTCTATGGCACCTCCAATGAAACTTGAAGTGTTTTCTAGTGGACATTTGATTCACAAGTCCCGAAAACACTTCCATCGCTAGGACAAACAAATAGGGGGACATCAGGCCTTTCTCCCCAGCAAAGAAACCACACAGCTCCCCATTGATATTAATAGAGAACTTAACTGTGGATATGCACTCAGTAATCAACTGGATAACAATTTCCGGGAAACCTACGGTTCTTAAAACCGCAATGAGGAACTCCCACTGAAATCTATCATACGCCTTCATTAGGTCCACCTTGATGGCACACCTTGGTGAGGAACCTCAGGGACAGGCTCTGGAGCAACTTGATTTGACATTGATTCATCCAATCTGGCTCGCTTGGATTCTGGATCCATTGAGCTATCTTCGTCTCGTGAGCGCTTGCCCAATCTCTTTTTTCTCCAGCAAGCCCCTACGGACAATACAGACAAGAAGGTCGTCAGTGTCAAAATAAAAAGCAGACAAGTGGTTTCCAATTCAATTTTATCTAGAAATATAGATAGATTTTTTCTTATTCCCCTCTCATCTTTTTATATGAATAGGATCATTTTGTTCAACAACAAAGGGAAAGGGACTCTGTGTTCTTAACAGAGAAAAGACCTGGGAATACAGGGGATGTTCACCTTACCGGACTGCTATTCCTGACTAAACTAAAGATAGGGGAATGAGGTACGACCTAATTCTAATTACTTACATACGATACGTCTTTCTTTGTTGTTCAATAAATTAATGTCTCTTATTTTTTGGCTGCTCCCATGACAAGTTATTTTCGGTATTTACATAATGAAACTTATCATAGTGGCACTCTTTGGTCCGTTAAACCAACTCCAACCAAGCCCTTAACCAAAGACGAGATTGCACAACTTCAACATTCAATCGTACAGTGCTGCCCATTAATGGTAGCAGATAGTGACGCTGATGGATTAAGTCATAACATCTGAACATCAGACCCTATTTGTGAAATTGACTTTTAAGGTCTTTCCGATCAGGACGTAGACAAACCACAGGTGGATCTAATAGTTGTTCCAAAGGTAAAGTGAAATCACAACAGGCTTCCTCATACCACCGAACATATCGTACGAGAGATTCCACCCAATATCTGAGCATGACTCTCTCCACGTAGAAGTCCCCTTCTTTAGTGAGCTTACACTCCAAATCATCCCACACAGACAACAAATACTTGTCATCATTTTGTTTAGTTCGCACCAATTCGGCTATTTTCGATCAAGGTAACTTTCTTTGGTTCTTTTTCAGTTCCATCAACGAAACTGACAAGATCTTGTACTTCAATTAACGACATTCTCTGGGTTTTCCATGGTATATAGTTCGTCTGTGTCAATCTTATGGATAGGGCGATAGACGAGATACTAAATTCTGAAGAGAAGGATGCAGACAACGCCAAAGAGAAAACACGTAACAAGGTATTCAGACTACACTTCATACGAACCAAGTGAACGTTTCCCAAGAGCTAGTGCTCTGATCCCATGAAAGAGTTTCAAATACTTTGAGCGGATTGGGTGAAGGATGTGTATATCAATGTAAGAGATCATTTGTTTAATTAAATAGAATACAACACAGTTCCATGCTTCCTTGATGCTTATGGCGGTGGGGGGCTGGAAAGAGTCAATTCCACAATGCCCAGCACAGTTCCATCCCACTAACCGACTAGCTCACTCTAAAGGACCGGCAGGGTGCGTAAGCACACTCGACTGTCAAGGAGAGGGGCTCGAATGATAAGGAGAGGAGCGTTACTTCCCATTAAAGGAAAGAGGCATGAATAAAGCCAACAACCAACTCTCTTCTCATCAAAATGGTACTAATAAGCAAGCTCTAAATTCAAGTAATAGCGGTACTATGCATCCACGATTCATTCATTGATCCATTCATCCCTCGCTTGATCCATCCACAATTGTCTCTTTGTCTATCATGTCCCACTGATACCGGTTCGTGTATCTTGAAGTAATCCTTGTGGCTTAAAAAGGTAATACAAATGCTCTGAAAAGTGCCTACCAAAAAGGGGTCCCACTCACTCAATATCTAAATTCTAGGAGTAGTTACTTAATTCAAGAAGGTAGTTCCAACAATCCAATGAAGGGTAGCTATCCAACTGCCTGCCATTCCTAAAGTAGGCTGATCAAGGTGCGAAAGCAATGTTCTAAGTGCCCAAGCAAGCCTTCCTTTCCAAGATTGTATAGCTGTATTGAATCTATAGTGCAGGGGCAGTTCCTATGCCATGATCCCACCACAATGGTAGATCATCTAACTGGTGAAGAAAGACCCATATGACAGGTCAAAGTGTCGACCCAAGAAGCCCTTCTTGAAAAGAGAAGGGCTCTGGTGACTCAATCAAAGCAGCAGTTCCCACGATCCCACATGGTAGCTATAAAACTTCCATGAATCAAGTAGGGCCGGGGGGTATTTCCTAAAAGCAAGAAGGTGTGGTGTTTTGATTCTAGAAGCACTGAAGTAGCTGGGGTTGTGCGAATAAGTCGTAAAGTAAAGAAGGAAAATAGGAAGGTATAGCCCGCCCAATATGACATATAAATATCAAAGGTAGTATGGAGAAATCACCATATATAAAGGCCAAATCTAAAGCGGTGAGGCACGAAAGTGATAAGTAAGATCCAATAAGAAGTAGAGTCAAGAAGATCCCTATTCAAAGGTGATTCATAAAGAAGCTAAATAAGAAGGTGCTTAGATGCTTCAACGCACAAGTTGTAGCTTTCAAATTGTAGTTGTCGAACTGAAGAAAGGTAATCCTTAGGCTCAAGCTGCCTAGCCCTCCCTAAAATCAGCAGGGGCTTTATCTGTATCTATCATTAAGTAAGTGGATTGGCCTAAACAATGAAAAAAGTAAGCCTGTCTAACCCCACCCCATGTAATAATCTAATAAGTTCCAGCAGTAATTCATGAATAGGGAGTTCTGATCCAACGATCCAACAACTGAGTGGTCTAAAACAAGTAGGGATAGTATAGGTGTCCTAGTGGTACCCCCGAAGTAAGAATATGTCAACAAGTGTTACGCCCGTCCACCAATGTGAGGAAGTTCACAAATAAAGGGTGGTGGTTCAGGTAGGGACCTCAAATTAGCCTGCTTACCACCCACTTATATTACTTTTGGCCAGAAAAGAACACACTGGCGCATCCTTTCACTAGAAATAATAAGGGGAAGCCCTCCTCTATACCAAATGACGGGTCTACACCACTTACTTTGAATGTACTCTTGCCCTCGTTTGGACTACTGGTGGGACCTTCTTATCCCTTGTCCTGGGTGCCAAGGTAGATAGGGAATCACACAACCCAGGCCACTTGAAATCCCTTCATCAGAGAAATCTTTCATATCCCTACTGCAATAGAGACAGAGGTCCAAGGGGAAGGACCTTGAGCCCTGAGACATTTTGGGGGATTCCACCTATGCACTCGACCGACCCATGCTCATCCCTGCAATGATCATCCTTTTATGCAGCACCTGACCTTAATTCTTATCAATATCTGTTGTATTGTTATATTCAATGTACCCCCCACTCCATTAATAGAGTTTGTAAGATCTTATACTCTTTATATATGTCATAACAGCCTAGTTATATACGTTATACCCATCGTTAGCTGCAGAAACTACATACGCCATAGGGAAGGGGTCAGACGGTTGGGATACCTCATGACTTTTGGTTGTTGCAGCGCCCCTCATTACGCCTTAGGGATACGGTCGGGTGGAAGGTACTCTGTATAAGACCCTTTCTAGCTGCTGCTCATACAACATTTGAAGAGAGGTCACACTGTTGGGATACCTCATGACTTTGTTTATACTACCGGGCACAGACAGTCGCTCCGCATCGATCGAACATCCAGCCAACTAGCTAGTAAGTAGGGTAGATCAAACCGCAATGATCAACAACCATTGAACACCTATCTATTTCATTCATATTAAGTATATAATATAACGTGATTCCGAGATCCTTTCCCATTCATTTGTCTCCGGTTAGTTCATTTCGCTCACTGCACTTGGAATGACGTCCCCCCACACTAAGTAAGATGGTGAGTGTCGATCTATAACATGTGAAAGTATCACATGGTTCACACCTTATCGCTCGTCGATGCCCTCATTTTCTAAGGAGGAAGTGGAAGAGTAAGGGCGAGGCCCGGTAGGGACTTACTATTCATATGGTGAGGGTGCGTAAGCACGCTCGACTGTCCAGGCCGCCATCGATTTATCACTCTATTTCCCCAAAATAGAGGGATTTATCACTCATCCATCATATGGGTGAGGGCCCCTACTCCTTTATAGGGGTCGCTCATTCATTTCGATGCCCCCCACCCAATAAGTAAATTGAGTCCTCCCTCTCTATAGTTATAGGCTAGGGCTATGTTCCATTGGGTCAACCCCCTCAAGGGTAGGTAGTAGTGATAAGCCTATCTATTAGTTGGACCTGCATTTCTTCTATTATCATGTTATTCCCGGTTCCCCCTCCCTCCCATAGATGAGACAATGACTTGGACTGTCCCAGGGCTCTTACGCACGCCTCTACCTTCCTTCTTGGTGAATTAGGGGCTTACTATAAGACAGACTCATTATATGGATGGGAAATAGCACATACACATATATAGGTGCATCCAGGTTGGTGCTCAGTTGGAGGGAATCCCCTACACGAATATGATGCGATAGTGAATTTGATGTAGCATACCATTGTTCTTCTGAATGGTTCGAAGGGCACTTGAGTCACTGCATCTTGATACCTAATTACATTTAGATCAATTTTCTGTGCTGTCAAAATCACAGGGTTTCAGCCATCAATGCCCATTTTACGGGGTTAAAGCAGAGGAATGTCTTATCTCATATATAATCTATCTGGAGGGGGAATTCGGCGTAGCCAAGACATCATGGCCAGAAAGACAAGCAAGAGAAAAGGAATGGTTTGGGTTCCGGGTCATCCTGGGCTCTTCCAAATCTCAGCAAGGGTGAACTTGAAACACCAATGATAGGAAGCAGACAAGAGACGAAACGACGTGAAACTCGCAAGCACATCAGTGACCGAGACAAGCAGGAGATTTCTCATAGTGTTATCTCTCTCAAGAGAGAGATTCACGAGAACCATTAAGTCGGGGTGTGATTGAAAAACGAATGATTCCAAGTGATCGGAAAGAGGGCTCCATTATTCCTCGGCACCGGGGATAGTAGGAATAAATCTGGGTTAGCCACTTTAGATATCAAGAGAGGGCTGGATCGCTGTTCGAAGAAAATCTTCTCTAGCTAGGAAGTATGATGCTAGTCCCACTTTCACCCTTGACTGGTTGGGAAAAGATGGGAGACAATATTATGTTATTCTCTCACTTTGGCCTTTAAGAGAAAGAACCATCGATTCGATACCAGATTAGACATTCATTTGATTGATCGGCCCTTATACATATAATTTCACCACTGAAGCGATATGGCACAAATCGATACCCTTTCTGATGCCTGATCTGATTCCCCTATGATCATTTAAGCTCCCCCTATTGATTAGGATTGAAGGGGAAGGTTTCACTTATTAGAGGGGTCGAACACCGAACTAGTTGAAGAGATAGCTTTAAGGCTACTACTAAGAAATAGCAAGGGATGAAGAACCAACTTTAGTGATGGTTCCCCCGTATATTAATGAAAGGGGAACAACCTATTATTAGTTCGATATTGCCCAACATCAGTCCCCATACTATATATCTGGTTCTAAACTCATTCATAGGTTGAGTTTCAAAAGCTCCATCTTCAAGTTCATGAAGAATTATGGTATCCGAATGCTTGTCCTATTTCTCTCCATTACAGCTTCGATGCAATGCCTTTGATAGTGATCGAGTTCGTCCAGTATTCCTTGCCCCGGAGGGACAAGCGGCTTCGCACCTTTATATTCTATCATAAGGGAGTGAAAACGAGCCACTCCCAACCGAAGGTATAGTTACAGAGGATTGTTGAGCCGGTCCCACTCAAATGCTCGTTATATATTAGTCATTCTGGTGTTGTAGCAGAGGATGATCCCGAATATGACCACTTAGATACCGCTGCAGGGCCGTGTTCTGTAGCCGAAAAACACCTGCCCGCCATCAGGTATAGTTTCATTTAGGATATTGCTAACATGGCCCTCCCTGTCCCCATGCATGCACATAGCAGTTGTTAACAGCACATAGTCCCTTTGCCTCACCCACTAGCTAGGCGTAACCTAACTCTAGCAACACCACAAGCTAGGCAACTAACTCTAGCAACACGTGTGAGCATTTTCTTGTATGTGGCATGAGGTGAATCTCCTTTCTCTTGGCCATTGATGATGAAATCTCTCTTGTATGGGGTATATGTATGCTCTAGGCTTTGACTGGCACTGACTAGCTGCACTGAGTCAAGCTAGCACTAACTAGAGCTTGTAGCAAAGACCAAAGCTAGCACTGACTAGACTACTAGAGCTTTTATGACTGACCATAGCTTCTAGGCAATAGTAGTACCCAGCCCAGCCAGGTAGCTAAGCCAATTAGCCAAGCCGATTAGTCCAGTCGAGTAGCGCACCATCCCCATTGGATTAGCCCGGTCGAGAATCCAAGCAGCCAGCCCCAAGTTGTTGAATAGACCAGTTGAGTATTCCCAGTCCAATTAACCAAGCCAAGCATTCGAGTAGCCCATGTGAGTACCCAGCGTAGATGTCCCAGTCTACCCGGTACCAAACAAAGTATCCATTAAGTAGCCAGTGAGTATCCAAGCGAGTAGCTGAAAACGAGCCAGGTTGAGTATCTGAGATCCCATCCAGCCCAGCCAATGATCCCACCAAGCTCTGACTGGCAATTATTGTCATTATGCCTTTGTGAGGTGCTGTAGTAACCTTGAGTTCTATATCAATCGGTAGGGCTGCCAAGCTCAAGCATTAATTCGTCCGTCCGTGGTACCGCCCCACCCCTCTCTATAGATGTGGGCAATCAATCAATCAATCACTTTTTGGGCAAGGTGTGAAGTTGCTTGCTCGACCAAAGCCCGTAAGATCGATAAGTACTTGGGCAGGACCGGTAGGGCGCGCTTGACGCTAGGAAAGCAAGGTCCCGGAGGGGTTGTGCTTCCTAGTGCAGGATACCCCCTCCTACACGCTTGCTTAAAGTAACTCCGAAGTTCCAAGGGACCCGAGCATGGCGGTGCCCTTACATTATATATGAGCATGTGGTTTCACAAGATTGATCTCTTTTCCTCTCCCATATGGTCGAGTGGGTTCGTACCTCATTAGCCCTCGGTTCAAAGAAAGCCAAGAAGAATCCCATCAAAGGTTCCATTGGCTCATATTGGGCCGTGATCCGGGGAATGCTAGGTGAAGTTGGGAATGCAGGAATACGTGGATGCATATTGACTTGTGAATGCAGGCTAGAGAATGATGGTGACGCTAATCATTTCATGATGGGGATGGGTGAGTATGATTGGTACGTGAGCTAGGTAATAATGGGTATTCTATATTGGCGGTTCATTCAGTTGGAACTCCTCTCCTTATCAGTCAAGCCTGCTTCCTTGATGCTTATTGGGTGGGGGGCATGCAATCCAGTAAGAGAACTAATTATAGTCTGTATGACTTGGTATTGGAGGAGATGTTCCCTGTGTTTGGTGGGATTGTGATTTTTCAATGGGTCAGTTGTAACGCCTCTCTTGGAAGACTCATCAGTTACCTTTGGCTACCCCTTACCGTCCCAACTCAGAAACTAATAAGCCTCAATAAATCATTCACTCTTAAGCATAAGTGACTTGCGTATGGGCCCTCCCCCTTCCCTGTGTAAGTTTGCAAGCTATGTGAGGTATAGGTTCAATGGCTGTGGTTCCGTGGATTCATATATAAAGTTTCATTTTACTTATTGGGTGGCCCCTCTCAAATAAGTAACCAAAGAGAAACTAAAGTTTCAATTTACTTATTGGGGGGGGGCTTATGGTCGAGCGGCCTGACGGCACCTTGGCGGCACTTCCCCTATTTGAGTTGGGGCGGAGGTTTGAACATCTTTCCCTCTCCTTAACAGTCAAGCCCTACCGGGGGCACCCTACTAATTTGGCCATTTTCAGGAGGTGGAGGTTTGAACATCTTTCCCTACTCAAGTCGATGGTGCTTTCATTCCAGCTCCTGCTGCCTTCTAAGGGCTACTGGTCCTACTTATTGGTCGATAGAATCAACAGCTTAATCTAATGGTGGTTAAGCTGCTACTACTGGGCTGGACCTAGATATCATTATCTCAGCCCAACTAGGAAGACTGGAAGGGCAATAGCCAGGCGCCGGAGAAGCAAGCTCACTCTCACCACTTATAGGCGTAGGAGAATAGGTAATTATCCTTTCATCACCAAGGCCCAGGGACTATATAGTAGTGTAACCCCGGTCAAGGATCGTAAGGAGCACGTGCAATAGGAATCCTATTATTGTCAAATGTCATACCTATCATCCACTAGGGTGGTTGGCCGCATATCATCCCTATGGGTGCACTTATATGGGGGCCTATTATGTATTATGCACATATTTTTTCGTGTGTGCATGTCTGACGTGCTTAGCCTTTCCTATCGGTGGTGCTTATTTGAATGGTGGATTAATAGATTATGGGTAAACACTTGGTGATTAGTCAACCCACCTAGGCATCTAGCTCTCAATCTCGATATGCTGTAGGTTCACCTGCCTTTGTACAGGACGACGCAACGACTGGGACTGGAGGATCTAAAGAAACTGCTAGTGGTGCTTCCTCCGCCGTCTCCGGTGCCTACGTATCTAGATTTTATACCTGTTGGGGTCCCATATCCAATTTCATCTCCCTCTATTCCATTCCAAAGCTGGTCGTTGTTTATTAAGTTGATCTAGCATGAAGGAGCGAAGGGTTAATATCAAGTCAAAATGCTAGCCCCAGTCTAAGCAGTTTCATATGCAAAGTAATAACCGAGAGCACAGGAAGCAGATCCCATTGCAAATTGAGTTGCTTACCTTCATGTTTAAGATCCCATTTGAGATTATCCACTCACAAAGTCCCAAGTAACAGATCGAGATATGGATCCATTTCTAGTTTAAGATCGAGAGCCAGTTGGAGTTTACCCAGTTTACGGGGTTTAATCATAATCCAGTTTCATTTAAGAAACTACTAAAAAGATAAAAATAGCAACAGCTAATAAGAATGAGCATTAAACACTAAATAGTATTATTCTAATAAATAATGGGAAATTGAAGAAAATAGACTCCTCATTAATACAAAGGCTTATGAGGATTAGTTGGTACCTTTTGTTAGTTCAGTTTTAGAGCTCTCTCTATTCTCTCTCTCTCTCTCTCTCTCACTCTTGGACACTTAGAGTTTTCTTGGAGCACTTCAACATTGGATCAAGAAAAACAAAGGAAGGACAAAGAAGGAAAAAGGAAGCAAATATCAAGCAAGGAACAACAAGATCAAGAAGCAACAATGAGATTATTTGCATGTATCTATTTGTATGTGTGATTTCCTTGCTAGATTTAGCATGCATGGTACATGCATGTGTGTATTTGGTTCTTTTGTTGTCATTAGCATGGGTTTTTTTAGGTATGAAAATGTTCTTCAACCTTGCCTTTCCATTTCCGGATAGCCATGGTGTGATGGGTTCTCTTATATTTGGTTGAGCTGGATTGTTGGATGATTTCGAAACTGAGCGAGGTGGTCCTTAAAAGAAAGAACACATGGCCTAGGAATCCTTGAATTGGACTGGGATTTCAATAAAGCCAGCTTTTGTTTTCCTCAGTGGGCCTAGGAATCCTCGACCAATGAATGGCAACATATATGGTAAAGCCTAGAGGTGTGTGCCCTCAATCAAGCCTAGGAATCATTGACCATCAAATGACAGGATATATGATAAATCCTAGGGGTTGGAGTCTTGATTAGACCTAGAAATCATCAATGATTGTATGGTGGGATATACGGTAAATCTTCGAGACTAGGAGATAGGAAAGCTCCTCACAGTGTAGGTGGAGAAATCGGTGGCATCTATGCTTGCTTATGGCCTAGTGATCCATTGGGGATTGTGATAAATCTCGTGGAAGCTTAGTTTGGTTTGGTTTTGAGTCCCACACTCATTATTTGCATATGGAATGAGGGTGATTGGATGAAAAAAATGTTTTGTTCATCTAATCTATGGTCGAGTGGGTCATGGAAGTCCCAAACTTGTTTGGATTTTTCATTCATTAATAATATCTCTTTCTCCTTGGTATTTCATGTGTAAATATACTAGTATATATGGGATTATTATGGTTGTTATATCCTTGTTATTTATGTTGGTTATATGTCGATTATGAGTATGTTTTATGACAAATTTGATGTATGGCTTCCATCATGTTTTGATTAGTGATTGAAAGTACAATGAATATATGACTTGATATATGATAATGCAACTATTGTGATATGGAAACAATGCTTCTTAACGAATCTCAGATAAGTATGAGACCCCTCTGCTTAGATATCTTGTTATGGCCTATAGATTACAAATTTTTGACATGTTTGACGAAATGTTTGTCATCGCTAGTAGGGTCTAGTAAATTCGTTGATCAAGTGTTTTCCTTAGTACCTTTGTTCCAATGTCATTTATCACTTCTAAAGGTTTCATGAAGTTCTCTACAGTGGCCTGAGTCCTGGCCCTGAAAAAGTGGCATAGAATTTGGGGTCAATAGCTTAGAACTCGCTGAAAAAGTCCATAGTCTTTGGCATTCCCTTGCTGTGGGAGCGACTAGAAGGGCTTAGTCACATGCATGGCTTGTCATGGGAGCATATGGTGTTCCAGTTCAGTGAAATTTCAAGGTGCCTCAGGGGTTTGTCACTTGGAAGGGTTGGTTGGCTCTTGAAGGTTCTATAGCATGTGTGGAAGGTCAAATTTTTTTATTTTTATTTTTATTTTTATTTATTTATTTATTTATTTTTTCAGTTCCACTTCTTTAATTGTACATGGGGAGTTGAATCACATCATAGTAGCCTCTCGTCACATGTTTACCCCAGTGGACCAGTTAACTTGGGTAAATGTGGGAGGAGGGTGTTACATTATTATCCACCCTTATGGCACCCCATGCAAATCATTGAGGAAGGCCTCCTATTCACACATAAGCATGAAACTTGTAGTTTGGGAAGCTGCACAGTCTTACCACCACAATATCTCCCTTACTATGCATAAGAAACTGAAGACATTGGAATCTGAGATAAAATTAGCACAAGGATCTCTCCTGGTGTTAGCTTCCTATACCAATAGGTTTCATTTTTCATGATTGACTGGAGAAGTGCCAAATATGTTCATCCTTTCCATGCTGCAAAGGTTCCATATTTTGTAGAATTCCACTATGTACAGGTGGTTGACTCTTGCCACATTTGATGAATAGCCAGACAGTCTAATCCTGGCTAGATCATGTTTGAATTTATTTGTCTTAGAATAGAGAATAAAGGTCTGTACAAACAGTTCAAGATTGGCAGACAAGTAGTTAGGTAGAGAAGTAAATGGTTTCAATAGCTTAATCTGAGCCCTAGAAGAGATAAGGGTAGACTTAGACAGGAGGGCAGTTAAAACAAAAGAGAAGAATCAAGGTTTTCTAGTTCAAATGCACCCAATGAAAATGAAGAAAAAATGTTAAGTGTACTAGGCTGGGTAGGCAATTTTGATGTTGTAGAAGCAGGCTTATGGGCAATTTGGTCCTATTGCAACAGGTTTCATCTCATAAAATCAAAGATACTATGGCAAGGTGGTTACAAAATAAAGGGAGCATGACTAATTTCCCTCCTCATTTTTCCAAAAATCACTTACTAACATCCCCCCAAGGACAATGAGATCTGCTCACTGCCCTTAGTCCACTTCATTTCATGGAAAAAACTAAGTGAAACTATGTTTTCACCTAGGAAAAACAAGCCACATTTCTTGTGTAAAATGTTTCTATTCCATTTTTCCAAGTTTCCTAAACTTTATAACTTGGTATCCTTTCATTCCCCCCATGCCTAAGTTTCCATTCTATAAACTTAGCATAATTCATACATATCCATTCCACATAGTCTTATTAACCTACTAACGCTATTATATAGCACCTATGTGAATATTTCCCCTCCCTTACTATGTAAAAATACACAAAATCCCTATATATCTAATACCTCGACCTTTACTATAAGCTATATTTTAATTTTTTTTGGGAGTTATTGGTCCATCTGAGGCCAATAACAACCCTCCACGCACCCTGTCGGGACTTGTTTAGCTTTTTGCTAAATAAATAGCCGAACCCGCATATTTTACCCCCAAAACCCATTTAACCAAAGTCCACCATACACCCTGCAAAACATTACAAAACACGAAATATTACAGTAGGTCCCCCAGAGATAAGCCGTTGCCACCTTCATCACCTGCCAACCATCTGATCATCGTCGACAGATCCAACAGTAGTCGGCGATATCGGAAGCCCTTAACTATTGAACGATAGCGTCCGGGGGATGGGCGGTATTTCCGCCGTATCGAGGACACGTGTCAGGCGCCCAGCATGTTCGAAGCCCCCTCCTCCAAAACCACTTCCCTCCAAAGGTGGTGTGGGGAATACCACTTACCACCCCACTGCCTCCCCACTGATGTCATGCCTACGTCATCTGATGACGTCACCCCCATTTCCGCCCGTCTATCTGCCACGTCACGTCCCTGTCATCTACCCACGTTAGTGTCACATCACCCGCCACGTCACCCAACATGTCATCTTCTGTACCCCACTACATGACAAAATTACATCATGCTGACGTCATCAGACAAAAGCACACCAAAACCCGCCAAAGTCCAAAATTTGGGTAAAAGGAGGTGAAAACATTATTTTTACCCATTTGTCTTTGTTTTCTCTATGCGGCCTATGAATGCTAATTTATGTCCAAAAGAGCATTTTCACCATACAGTCCGCCACCCAGCAGTTTTTACTCCGTAGCATGGCCCCTCGGCTCGGCTTGTCGCCTGCAAATCGACCATTCCGCCATTAAAACATGTGTTTACACCAATTAACTCTCGAACCCTGTTTTTCGTTGGTTTTCTCTGTAAAATTGCCCATAGAACCCAGAATTTGAAGAAAAAACACTGTGTTACCCACCATAACCTCTGTCTTGCCAAAATTCACCATAGATCCGCGCACTGAGCTAAAATTGAGCTTGTTCGGCCTTGCAAATTCTCCAAGAAACCCAGAAAACTGCCTTTTGCCCACAATTGTCGCCCATTGTGCCAAAGAAGCCCACAAGTTCTGTATCTCCATCTAATTTCTGTCCCCGGAGCTGAATATAAACCAACAAGCCAATTTCACGGTGAAATTCTCGAAGAAAATCCACAGAGCTATTGTTTTGCTTGTTTTAACTACACAGACCCAAAAAATTCCAATTTTTAAAGTAACAGAATTGAGCTATGGAAGGTCCAATGGCCTTGAATATCACTCCTCTTAATGCACCCCACAAAGAATTGGAACATCTGACCTTAGCTGATAAAGACGATCTAATCCAAGACTTAATAGGCTACCAAAACCATATGCAAGCATTCTGTGAGCTCATAAACAGTTACTTAAACCAAAATGATGTTTATGGCATATGGGAATCAAATCTACCCATATACTACCTCCCCTTTGTCAATATTTTCCCTAAGATAATTCACCTCTTTTGTGAGAACTATGAGCCAACTAAAAGGGCAGTTAAGACTCCATCTGGAACTACCCTCTTTCATATAACTCCTGACTCCATAAATCAAATGCTAAACTTCAAACCAAATCAGCTCCAGTTTCCTTTTACTATGAAATTCTTGCTTGATGAGGGTCCCAAACTCTCTAGCTCATAGACAACCAGAATTGCCCAAGTATTTATGAGAGCAGATCGCCAGCCTAAGGAGCCACCTCCTTTTCACTATGCATCTTTCAATGAAGTGGGTAGATTAGTTGTTGATATGATATCTTTTGTTCTGGGGTTCAAGACAAGTGAACATATTGATGAAACTATATTGGTTTTAATGTCTATATTTACCCCAGGGCAGCCTCTTGCTGTCAAATACAACTATGCCAAATTTATTGCCAATAAGATACATGACCAATTGTTGAATCTAGACAGGGAGGGAATCTTTAAGTATTCATCCTATATCTATCATCTGTTCTTATATTATCAGCTAGATATTTTCCAATTCCCCATTATAAAATTGGACCACAAAGGGGAAAAGAGGTCTGTGATTTTTTGGACCTTAATCTTTCATGAAGTTCGCAACTCTCCCTACTCTTACTGTGAGTTTATTGATATGTTTATATACCCAGTCTCTTCTCTCCTGATGAGAACTCCTCCTCCTAGACTGACATATGATATGCAAAAGATATTACAGCTCCCCAAAAACTATAAAAAAGGTGACTGGTACTTTTACTAGAATCACACTATTCTCAGGATATATGGCTGTGAGCTATGCCCCTACTGGCTGCCAAGATATGTGCCAATGAGACTGTTTGCCTTGGAATATTTCAGGCAATTCATCAATTCAGATTTGACTCACTTCCATAGCACAAAGAAAAAGGCTCAATTAAAACTGAGAGACCAGTTAGGCCCATATGTCATGAACAAAAAAGAGGGATGGAAGGATGCTGATGAAACATTAAGTCAAACACTCAGACTAAAGAGAAGCTTTTAGTGGGTACCATATGACCCAAACGGCTTTATCAACGCAAGAAGGATAAATATAGGCTGGCACCCTATGAACATTGCAGCATCCCTGAAATAGAATAGTTTGCCAACCAAGATGAGTGGGTGGAGGGCACACTAGTTGAAGAGCTCACTGAGGAAGAGAAAATGGAACAAACTATGAAAAATCTGGAAAAAACTCTTGACTTAGATTCTTTTGGGCAGGTGTCATTCAAAATACCATAGCAAACTGGGGAAGGCTCATCAACTGCTACAATTTCACAACAAGTTGCCCAAGAAAGGACTACACCAACAACAGAGACAACAAAGGGCAAGGAGGTAGTAGTTACAGAGCAAGAAACAATTGAAGAACAGCTAACTACCTCAAAGGAACAAAGTCAAGGAAAAACCCCTTCACTACAGGCAAAAGCACCAGAAGTACCAGCACTGCAGACTCCTCTTCCTGAGGAAAGAAGTAAGAAAAGAGACCGAGAAGAGACCACACCTGCAAGTGGGTCAATAGTACAACAAGAGGCCAAAAGACAAAGGGTAGATCCTCTACCTGAAGAGGAAATTGTGGAATAAATCACAGAAAGCACAAGAGGAGAGAGGGCCATTAGCCAACAGACATCCACCAGCTCTCACAGGCAAGAAGTGGAGAGGTAGCATGGGATGGAAGTTTCCTCCTCAAGGGCGCAAACTAAGAAATGATCTGATATCAAACAAACATTCATGGAGATTAAGGCCCAAAATGAGTCATTGAGAATTCAACTGTATGATCAATTTCTCAAAATGACACCCTCCAAACAGCAAAGACTAATGGCAGCTTATGACATTAAGGAGGAGAAAATGATTTTAACTCATTTTAAGCCTAAGGTTCAACAACCACAGTTTACAGCTGACTACATAAGGACCAATTTAGAGGTCCTTGCCAAAGATATACACCCAATGGGCCAAATAGAATTGCACAAACAAACAGGTGAAATGGTCTATGCTACATTGGCAGACAAGGCAATGCTGGCCCACCAATTGAAGGAGTCATTAAGTAATACATCTGCCCAATTGGATTTGGAGAAGATCTCTTCTTTAGCCAAATACAACAGAATAAAGACTCTAGAAGAGATAATTATTGAGCTGGGACATGATCCCAAGAATGCCAAGGGCATCAAAGCACTGATAAAGAAGGAGGAAGATATTGCTGCCCTTAGGAAGCAATTGAAGCTGCCTGTCACCATGCATCCACAAACCACAGAACTGGCACAAGAAAAAGCAGAAGAAGATGTAATGGATTTGTTGATGAGGAGGAGTCAAAGGCTAATTCATACGGAGCAAGAGTTGGAGAAAGCATTGCAAGCCAAGCAGGGAGAGTCGACCTCCCAGCCACCTGAAACAACTCCAACAATTGTCACTTCTCCCCCCATAGTCACAGCACAAATCCCTCCCACTGAGCCAACATCAACAACAGGTACAACAGCTACAGATGCTTCAGCAATAGCAACAACAGAGCCAGAGACCAGCATGAGGATGGAAGAAATGATGAAAGTAGTAAAAGAGCTAGAGGCTCAAATGTCAGAGCTCAAAAAGGCAAAAGAAAAACTAGCCAAACTAGAGGTGAGCTATGACAAGTCAAAAATAACGGTGGCAGAAAAAACCAAAGAGGTAAAGGCCCTGGAGAACAAGGTGAAATCGTTGGAAAAGGATCTCACCTTGCGTAAACCTCTAGCAGACATTAAAATGATTTTGTGGACCAAGATTGGCCAGTCTATTACTGACCAATGGCAATCAATTCAAACAATCCATGAACAAATAGAATTGATAGAAAGGGCCCAAGTGGAAATTCAAAGGGCCAGGGCATCATTGGGAAATATGCCTGAGCAGGCCAATAGATTGATCCATTTTTTGAATACCCATACTAAAGAACAGCTAGCAGCTTTGGAGATCTCGAACAGAACAGGCACCATTTTGACAATGAAGAAGGTGCTAACAATGAGGAATTTTGTACAGACTTTGGAAAGGAAGTGCCAAGAAATGCAGATGGAGATTAATGCCTTCACAGAGAAGTTCACAGTCTTGCAGAAGAAGGGTCTACCCATTTTACTAACCAGCAATCAAAGGCTGTTATCACATCAACAGTATGCTCACAGGGTAAACATGTATGTTACAAATCAGATCACAACATCATCCAGCACTTCAGAAGACACAAGACCTCCCTTCGGACAGAGTTTATATGACAAATTGGAAAATTTGTTTTATATTGAACATGAAATAAATCATCTTTTTGAGGTCAAGCATAACTTTTACAGGTATACTGAGGCTGATGAAACACTTGTAAAAATACAAAGACATCAGTTGCCAATAGACCAGTGGTGGCAGAGCATGCTGGAAATTTTACTAAGGTAATTTGGATTTTTTTGTTTATCTACATTTGGTCAAATAACAAGACACGTGGAAGATATAATAAAGATGAAAACAATAGAGGAAGGAGCTCAAGCGAGGATCAGGATGCATTAAAGCTAAATCAAGAGCAGGTGAAAGGATCAGGACAACAACACAAGAATGCAAAGTAAAGACACAACTACCAGCCGACTTCCTGAATTGAAAAGTCAAAAATATCTTGTCAGTTAAAGTAGCCAGCACGGCCATAATTACTCCTACATTTATTTCTGCATTTATTCCTTTGTCAGAGTAGGTGAAGGAAGTTATTGCTTCATATCTTATCCACAAGATATTTTGTAACTCTCTTTTTGTATAAATACCTCCACAAGGAATGTATTCGGGGTTGGTGATTTTCCTCTTTGGACCACGCTGTAACTCTGATATTTTTTAATACAAAGGTTGTTGAAGTGCACTGCTGTTGGACTGTCTGAATGTGGATTTGATGTTTTGGGCTCTACTACAAAATTCATGTGCCTTTCTATGGATCAATAAGTAGTTCTAAACTATGTTTTGTATTTTCTATGTTTTCAAATTTCATATATGTTTCACAATCTTAGCAACAGGGAAAAAGAATAGCCCAGAACTTGTTTAAATACACTCTGTGTTCAATTCCTGCTGTTATTTATGTTTTCTTCAGAATTAGGATAAACAGAAATTCTTAGATGCTTCTGTTCCCACTGATTCTTTCACTTTGAAGATTGCCAAGGAATTCTTTACTGCTCTTTGATAATATTCATGCACTTTCCCTCTGCCATCATGATGAAGGATTCTTGACTTCCCTTCACCCACTGGCTTACATTCCATCAATTTCCAGATTTCAATATTGTTCCAAAATTGATTATCTTTCTCTGTAGTATTGCCCTTTATCACAGAAACACACTCAACAGTCCATCTTCATAAACTCCATTTGCCCAATGGAATAAACTGTTTTAGACATGCATCCCAGCTCTGTTTAAAATCACCATCCAAACAAACTTAAAACAAAACTCTGCACATCATAACTAGCATAAAAAACTTCAAAAAACAAAGTTAAATTAAAAAGAGAGAGCCCTCTCTGGATGCAGTTTGGCTAGAAATTGCATCTAAAAGATTGGTTAGTGGTTACCTCAGCCGTATTCCCTTTTCTCACAAGTTTTGGGGAACAACCTGAGTGATAACACCTAGATGGGGCACTTCAAGAAGACATTAGGGAATTCATCATCACTATTAGCTTGAGTTGCACCCACGACACCAAATTCTTCAAACCTTGGATTTTTATTGACACGCCAAAATGTTGGTTACTCACACATTTTAAAGACTAGATTTAGAGCATTAAGAGCTTCGTGCTCATCTTGATAAGCTCAAAAATTAGGGGCATGTGCTTCTCACACTCTGCAAGTGGTTATCTAATAAGCATGGAGGGATTTTAGCCTCTAAGGTCATGACTAGAATATGTGACCATCCCATCGACATCCCCATAGATGCACCCTTAATTGAGTCAGTTCCGCTAGTGTTATAAAGCCAAGTTTTATAGATATTTTTTAGTATTTTCGGATTTCCTTTTCCAATTTTTAGAATATTGCAATTTTGGTTTCCTTATGGAAAAACCAACTTTTTTCATCAATTTGTTTATGTCAAACAAGTTAACTCTACTAGTTTATCCTACCTAATTTCTTTATGGGTGAGCATTAAATCTATTTTAGTTTTTCGTTTGGTTTTGTTAGATACTCCTCTACCGAGGAAAAGTATCATCATATATCTGCAATAAACATCTAGAAATAAAGTAGGCTCTATTCTCCCTCTTTTTTGTAATAGTTTGAATCCATGGCAATTAAAAAGAATGCTTACATACTTACTAATTGCAAAAAAAACTTAGAGAAGACTAGAAATAAATATCATTTCCTTGTAAGACATTGACATACTAATTGCAAAAAAAACTTTTAAGAAGACGAAAAATAAATATCATTTTCTTATAAGATATCCTTTATACAACAATATTAAATGTGTTTATAATGGAGTTGTCTATAATGCGACTTTTTGGAGATTCCGGTGACGGAATCCGGCGGAAGAAATGAGGTTAAATCTTGATTTTTAGCAGTTAAAATGGTTTTTTAACTGCATATTTGGATTCAGCGCCCTCGAAAACCCCTGGGAGCCATTGATTGTGCAGAAACTAGCTATCAAACTTGGGATTCCAATGAATTACTGCCGGATTTTGACCGGAAAAATATGCCGGAAAGGCTTTCAAAAAGTCGCGTTATAGACTACTGCGTTTATAATTATATTATAATGATAACTTGGTCCTTAAAATCCTAAAATCTAAATAAAAGTTAGAGAGCTTAAGTAAATCTAAATTCACAAATTAAATGTTTAAATGATTTCCTATTTTTTATTTACTCTTTTAGTGTGGAATTTACCAACTAAATGAAATAATAATAAAAATTAAATGACATCATCATAAAACTAATGTATTGAAAACCAACCAAGCAGTGTATATATATATAAAAAGCCATAAAACACTATGAATTAGGAATAGATATATGTGATTATAAAGTTTTGGAAAATAATTTCAAAACAATAAAAAATTAATATTAAGAAGAAGGAAATTTAAAAAAACCATTATCCTTTTACATATTTTTAAAAATTATATTTTTAAATTTAATTTATAATAAAATTTAAAGAAAATATATTCGGATGGTCAAAACCCAAACAAAATTAATGTGTACCTTACAAAATGAAAATCCAATGTTTTAGAAAAAATAAGAATTACACATACCAAAGTTTGCTACATTAAATATCCACCAATGCCATTGATTTTTTAAGTGACCTTTGACTTATCCCGAATTTTGGAGGTTTAATTAATCATTTTCAAAGATGGTTGAGTTCCCTGAAATTATAGAAGTTTCAATTATTTTTTGTGTGTATTTATTAGATATTTTGTGTGTGTTTGTTAGATGTTTTTGAGTTTTTGTTAGAAAAACTGTAAAGAGAGGAAATGAATTAATTAACTAGCAGCTTAAACAAGTGAGCAAGTTGTACCTGGAGGCTACATAAACTGGAGCGTACACTTTTTCTTCAATTAACCAAAGATGATTCGATAAATACATCACAAAAGAATAAATTCCTACAACTTAGGAACTAATCCTAACTTAAGGAGTTACGTTACAACCATGTAACCATTTCTCCATTAATACAATATAATATTAATTATTTTCAACTCTCCCCCTTAATGGAGAAAGGATTCTCCTAAAGTCCTAAAATCCCTCTAAACAATTCAAACTTCACTTTCCCAAGAGAAGCAGTAAAAATATTAGCAACATTGTCACATGTTTTACAGTTCTCAATAAAATTTTCTTTTGACTAGACCTTTTCTCTAACAAAGTGAAACTGAGTATCTATGTGTTTCGTGTTCTTATGAAACAATGGGTTGTTCACCAACTTAATGGAACTCTAACTGTCACATTTGATTACAATCGCTTATTTCTGCTCTTTTCTTGCACCATGGAGAAGACTCCTCAACCAAATAGCTTCACATGTCGTCGTGCATAATGCTTGGTACTCGGCTTTAACTAAAGATAAAGACATAGTGCTCTGCTTTCTACTGCTCCATGCTATGACCCCAAATCTAAAACTAAATGCATAACTTATGATAGATCCTCGATCATCCAGGTTACCTGCCCAATCAGAGTCTGAAAAACCTACTAAAATGACATCAGATGTATCAGTGTATAAAATACCATAATCACTAGTACCAAGAAGATACCGTAGTACACTTTTTACTGCCACCTAATGACTTTCAAGAGGTTTAGACATGAACTGGCTCAACATACTAACAGAGTATTCTAAGTCTGGTCTAGTTGTAGTTAGATATATCAGACTGCCAACTAGATGCCTGTACAAAGTAGCATCCACCTCCTCAAAGCCATCGTCAATGCTCAAATTCAGGTTCCTGCTGCAAAGGTACTAAATTTGTCTTACACCGTTCCATTCTGAACTTTTTGAGTAGTCTTCTGACATACTTCCCTTGAGTAAGGAAAGTCTACCCATAGCCTCTCCACACTTCCAAACCTAGACAGTAATGTAAACTTCTGAGGCCTTTTATTTCAAAAACTTGTGACATCTACAATTTTATTTCTTTGATTAATGCATCTGCATTACCTATTATAATCATATGTCATCCACATATAAGGAAATCAAAATTATATGCCCCTATTCATCATAAATGGTATATAGATTTGGATCATTCTTACTCCTATGAAAACCATGTTGTAAGAAAAATGAATCAATATTCTCGTACCAAGATTTAGGTGCCTGTTTTAAACCATAAAGAGCCTTTTTCAATCTACAAACTAAATGCTCTTGCCCTTGTTGAACAAACCCTTCAGGCTCCATTAAATAAACCTCTTCCTTTAAATCACTATTTAGAAATGCAGACTTAACATTTAACTAGTGTAGCTTCTACTGATGTTTTGTAGCTACGACAATTAACATTCTAATAGTATTCGGTGTGGCTACATGAGAAAATGTTTCTTCATAGTCAATTCCCTCTTTCTACAAATAACCCTTTGCTACCAGTCTAGCTTTAAACTTTTCAATTTAGGTTTGTAAATGTAGGAATTTACAGGGTAAGTTCCTTAGACAGAACACCAAAAGGACACCGCTCACAAACAGATCACAGATCAATACA
>APFE030924252.1:39920-56431 GCA_000404065.3 Pinus taeda
GTTACATTGTGCCACAACATAGTGAGCGGATTCAGGTGATTTACCTTTGTTTGTATCATCAGTTTTACCTTTCTGTTGGTTTCTTTGCTGCTCAATTTTGTCCCATGGTAGCGTGCATGTAGAGGCATCATGTGATCCATTTCTTTTGCAGCGTATGCAGTGAAAATCTGCCTTTTCTCCTTGAGAGTGTCTACCCCCCCACCTTTGAAATATCTTCCTCTTCCTCTTTGACCACCTCTTCCTCTTAAAGAATCTTGAGCAAGATGCTTTTATTTATGAGCAAGGCACACAACCTCTTCAGAAGATTCAGGGGTTGTCTTCTTTCCAAAAGCTTTCTCTCTTTCAACAAACTTTTTCACAAGAGATTCAAATGTGATATCTTTGAGATTTCCATTTGCTTGCAGTGACTCAAGATAATTGGAGTAAGTAGGATAAAGTGCCTTAACAAAAGCGATAAGAGGAATATCCAATTCAACCTTAGTGGATTTGATATCATGCATTATAGACTTTACTTTAGATGCAAGAGCAAGAGGATCATTATTTTGCAGTTCAAGAGTGAAGAGTTTAATCATGAATTGAACAACTTCAAGTGCAGAATGTGAGTCATAGAGTTCTTTCAGCTTTTGTAAGGCTTCAAGGCAGTTGAGAATGAAGAAATATGACGACTCACCTCTTCATTTACAGATGCTGTGATTAATGCATAAGCTTTGTTGTTCTTGGTTTCCCAAATGACAAGTTATTTGTCTGAGGTAGGATGTTCTAGTTCATTGTCTCCATCTCCGACACACACTCCTTTCCACAGCTCATTGAAAATGAGCGTGTGTTTTATCATCCGGGACCACTCAGGATAGTTCTCTTTGCCAGTGAGAACTATTCCCATGATGGATATGATTGAATGCATACTGTAACAAAAAAATTCTGCTGATAGAAAAATACTTCTGCCAGTATACAGTAAAATTGTACTTCTGGTGGTAATTAAAAATTACAATTCAAAGAAATATATTTTTGATATGACTTCACAGAAGATTCAACTGTCAATACGTGAGACTAATCCTTAACTCATTGCATCAAGGTTCAAGATCTCTTCAACAAATATATTCTTATGTATCTTAGAACAACTATAACTACTACATAATATATGTCCACGCTACAGGCATTGTTTATAAATCATACTATGTTGCGGATTCACGCAAACATATATATATTGACATTCCACGGTAATCCTCCTCTTGCTGTAGCAATCCACATGCTCACAGATTCCAAAAACCATAAGGGCCTTACACTTCCATGCAAATTACTATATAGACACAAGCCCCACCACCAGATTTGTCACATGCAATATTTAGATAACTGAAACAGTTATTGAAATCTAAAAAGTCTTAGCTTCATTAAAATTATCAAAGCACTGAAAAACTTAATGTGCATCACTTCACCATAGGAAGACTTGTACCCCGCATCTCCACCCTTACAAAGCTTTATCAACGTAGCAGAGGTTCACGATTAACAACGCAGCAGAGGTTCACCATTACAAAGGTTTACCAACGTAATAGAGGTTCACCATTACAAAGCTTTACCAATGGACCAACATTCACGTCAGGTTCACCATTACAAAACAATTCAATGGACCAACGTATGGTTCAAATAAAATTTGACAGCAGTGTACAACGTACAACAAAGAATTGTATGCATTCAGCGAATAGAAGACAGAGTAGGAATAACTCTGAGTGAGAGCAAAAGTTCATTAGGATAGTTCAACACATGTCAGGCCAGTGTACAACACACAACAACGACTGTGGAGGGGACAGAGAGCAGTAGGCAGTGGATAGAGAGCAGTAGGAAGTGGGAGTTACAACTATTTTGGGAGCTGGCTCTAATACCATGTCAAACCAGGTAGTAACTCCTCAACCAAAATTGATTCATGTGTCTTATTCCATCACGTAGGTCTTCATTATATACATGTGGGAGAGACTGTTCACTTCATCTCCCGATGACTGTTCATATTACTTATTTATCTATTTACATTATATTCACCCAATCTTGAGGATTAGGTGTCAACAAACACGTATCATTGAATCGATCACATATCTGCCTGATCTGCCACCAATCTACCATGATCTCTATGTTTGCAACTCAGATCCACCACTGATCTGGCAAAATCTCATGCACAGAATCATAAAAACACATCAACGCTTCTTCATACTAAAATACTATGTTTTTTGGGTGCGATGATTATATCGCTCTAAGTAAAGGGCATATCATCGCGGGTTTGACCCCGAAATCCATGATGATCATCGTTGTTGTTACGTTGAAAAATGCGATGATCGCCGTGTGCTCAGCAGATGCTCTAAGACCTGTGAGAAAGCAAATTTCTCCTGTGAGTTAGGTATGTCACTCTCGACCACCTAGACTCTGAAACTATGAACACTGAGACTCATATGTTGCAGTTGGAGCACTGTAGCCACGAAAGCTCTATAGGTAAATCAGGCTCACGAGATCTGAGCTCTGATACCATGTTAGAAAAACTATAAAGAGAATAATTGAATTGAATTAACCAGCAGTTCACAGGTGAGCAAGTTGCACTTAGAGGTTGCACAAACTGGAGCATACACTCTCTCTTCAATTAATCAAATATGATTCAATAAATACATCACAAAAGGATAGGGAGGTGAGAATAAAATCCTACAACCCAGGAACTAATCCTAACTTAAGGAGTCACGTTACAACCATGTAACCTTTTCTCCATTAATACAATATGATATTAATTATTTTCAACTGGTTTTTCTAGTTTATTTTTTGGTTTAATTTGTTTCAAATTAACACAGCCACATTAATAAATGTGATTGATATACACTTTAGAAGTCAACTTATTTAAATATATAATAATTAATAACATTTTTAGCAATATATTTAATTTAATATATAATATATATATATAAGTAATAAAGAGAGAGAAAGAGAGAGAGAGAGAGAGAGCTTAATTTAAATATATAATAATTATAACATTTTTTAAGCATATATATAATTTAAAAAAAAATTATTTTAATATATATAATATAATATATAATATTATAATATATATATAGTATTATAGATTAAATAGTCACTTTCACTAGAATTCACTAAAATCTGGCAATACAATTTCTAGATTTTTTGTTATTCAAAATACATTTTTGAATGCATAAATGGATTCAACACATTTATTAAAGTGTGAAAAAAAACATTTCATCTATATAAGTTAAACTACACCTATATACATAAATAATTTTCAATTTTTTTTTTTGTAAGCTTGGCAGTACCTTTCTTTTCTATTAATCATATGTAAGGCAGGTTACAAAATATATATCCAGTGTCCTCAACCTGCCTGAAGGAAACCATGTTTGTTGGCCACCAATCAGCATCATATGCCATCCAAAACATAAATAGTTTGAGCATGTCTATCCAGACTATATAAGCTATGATGTCTACTATATGTTTCAACTTACTACTCACAATGTAAATGTTATCCCACCAAATCATTGTAACAAAAACATCAAAAAACTTTCAGGAGGTTCATAACTTCTTGACAGTTAGTCATCTAACAATTATATGGGAGTCAGATCATTTGCACTCGACCCTGGCATTTCGCTCTACTACAGGCTTTGTAGTTGTTTTTCCATGCAGCTAAGGCGAACATTCTAGTGGTATTGTTGCGCCTGTATTGCCTAGATCTCCCACTGAATATCTTTTAGGCTAAGCCCCTCTTGCTGGGTTTGCGGCAGCTCCTCCAAATTCTTGGTAGTTGTGCCAATAAATTCTTCATGACCTAGTGGCATTGGACTGACTGTTTGAAGAGAGTTTGCCTACCTTGAGTGTGTTGAGGGTCCAGAAGCAGGAGTTCCCAATCCTCTATTAGAGGTGACTCTTCCGCAGCCTTAGCGTTCAATTCTGCCTCCCATGATGAAATTAAGGGCTTCACCTATGCTAGGGTTGCCCCACTGTAAGCATGCATGAGGTTTTGCATATTCTCCTCCCTAGTTTTCCTGCCTCTCTTCTGCTGGGTCTTGTTGGTCGAGACCAGCCGTGTTTTCCCTTTGTTGTTATTCTATTTATAGTTGTGGTGGCACCCTCTTTTCCCTGGCCCCACCTCTTCCTTCACCATGCTACCTTCAACCAAAATTTCCTTTGACCGCGGAACCAACCGAGCTCTCACCAACAAAAGTGTCGGAGTTGAAGGGAGAAGTAATTTAGACAAACCTGAAAGAGTAATGTATGCAAAAGAATTAAAAACAAACATCCAAATGTTGGTATTTCCATCCATCGGTTCCCTATGGAACACAGTTACTATTTTGTGTTTCCTGGTCTGAGAAGTGAAACCCAATTTCCCCCCAACCCCTCATCATTTGCCTTCATCCTCTCGAAGCCCAAACTTAGGTGAATTCCCTCCCTTTGACTCTCTATTATCCCCTCAGTCCAGCCAGTCCTCTGGTTCCAAGAATTAAACCCTGCCATAACAGAATTGATAGAAACAAGGGTGTTGGGATACTCTGAGTCCCCATTCATGCCCCTTTGGGCCAAGGTTTTGCCTGGAGACTAGGCCTTAGCTAAACTGATAGACCCGTCGGTGTTTGGTGACCTCAACTCCCCATTCATGCCCCTTTGAACCAAAAAATTGTTGAAAGACCCGACCATGATGGTATTAACGGACATACTGGTAAAGGGTGTGCCCAGACTTGATTGCATTCCCTCCTTCTGACTCTCTATTCTACCCTAGGCCCGTCCAGGCCTCTGGCTCCAAGAATTAAACCACATCGTAATGGAATTGGCAGACACACAGGTATTAGGGTCCCATGAATCCCCATTCATGCCCTAATGGGCCAAAGGTTTGCCAAGAGACCAAGATATGGTAGAATTGCTAGACACACCAATTGTTGGGGGCCTTGACTCCCCATTCCTATCCCGCTGGACTAAAAGTTTACTTGAAGACTAGACTATAACAAGCTGAACAAACATACTGGTAATATGAACCTTAGGCTTCCCATTCTTTCTTCTCTGGCCCAAAAAAAATTCGGCCGACCGCAAGCTCTCAAAACTGCCTCTATCCCGTCCAGGTGTCAAACACCTGGATTTAAAGGGTGCAAGAACAAAATTTGCAACTCGAATGCTGAGAGCAGACCCAAACCCTCTATGCATGTCCCTTTGAGCCAACAAATTACCATATAACATTGAAATTGAAATTTCAGACATCAACAACAGTAAACTCAACCAAATTCTACCAGAAACATGCATAACCATCACCTGTCCCTGCCAATCCAGCCTCCTTTCTTGCAGCATAGTCTCCATTTCTAGAACAAAGAAGGCTCTAAATACGTACTAGTGACCCTGTCTCGCCGAAGCTCTATTGGCGTCGTCCTACTGATGGCGCTGGTCTATACTCCCGCAGAGGAATTCCACCACCCTGCTACCAGTCTCTACTCTCATTGGTGAGCTCCACAACAGACTGTGCATGCATACAATGACAACCTTCAACACCTTTCTTGATTGTATTCTGTCCTTTGCCATTTGTCTTCCCAATGCGACTATCACTTGTTGTCAGTCTCTCTAGGTCTTTATTGTCTAACACATGTGGAGACGTTGGGTAGGCCGCCCACTTGCCCTACTCCCCGACGCATCCCATTACACTTCGATTAAGGTAATTTTCAACTTATTTAAATATATAATAATTATAACAATATTTAACACATATATATTAATTTTCAAAATTTTTAATTATATATAGAAAATTAATTTTCAAAATAATAAAATTATCAAGCTCTTAACACAACCAAGCTACCAATTATTTAGTTGTCTCATAAAGCAAGCAGAAACACTGATATATGATCTAACGCCTTCAATCGGTGTGGGAATATTGCAATCCATTTTCATGCACAAAGTAAACAACACTTAGGCACAATAGCGATCCATTTTCATGCGCAAAGTATACAACACTTTGGGACAAGTCTCTTACATTTTGACACTGGTTTAGAATTAAAATAAAAATAATGCGGTTTAGAATTAAAATAAAAAAAAGGTGTAAGATTTCGGATAAAAATATCTTCCTAACAGTGCAGCAAATTAATGGGTATAGGCTCCCAGCGAAGTACCTACATGATGGACAGAACACGCCAACCTACATGGTCCAAAAACCCATTCTCTAATGGACTAAAGTGTGATTGGCGTGAGCCCATGTGATTCTATCTCGGCGTCACCATGTGATCCCGCTTGTAAACTCACGGTGTGAAAATACACAAACGGCTACAAGAAATAAATGAGTTTTAAATTAAATTTGTAATTTTTTATTTAAAATTGAAAATTTATTTAATTATTTTTCATATCATTTCTTCAGACATTATCAATCTTATTTAAACCACACAAATAAAAATAAAAAATAAAAATAAAATAAAAATTATGAAATTAAATAAATGAAACTCCCAAATAGTTAGATAACGCCTTCGCGTGAACGTTCTTGAGCGATCATTAAGTTGTTCTAAATTTAGGAGGTTCCAATTACCATATAAATGTTGTTAAGCGATCATTGAGTTACGCTAAATTTGGGGACCCAATTACCGCATCAACGTAAAGCTAGAAGAAAAGAGAAACGCTGCCACAAGTGGAGGAGGGCGAAAAGATTTCAATCAGAAGTTAAGAGTGATGTGAAACTCTCACATAACATAATTAAATCATATTTTGATGATTAAGGGTATTAGAATATTTAACATAGTAAAGTTGATTGCCAAATCAAATGCCAACAATCTAATCATCTGAAAATGATGTGTTTATTTTTTTATCTAATCATCTGAAACTGACGTGTTTATTTTTTTATCTAATCATCTGAAACTGAGGTCGGCTTAACTTTTGAGACGTCTCATGGACAAATTCTTTCTCATGGGATCTCATGGACAAATTCATCCTTCTGTTGTGTTTTCGCTTCATTGAGGAAGTAGTAGTTACGTGTTACCATACATAGCACAAAAGGTGAGGTACCCAAAATATAAGCAAAAGAGTATTAAAGGTAGGTCTATGAAAATTGAGGAGAAACAGGTAAGACATCATCTCATCTCATCTCATCTGTTGTGGAAAGATCAAGGAACCATGAGCATCCGAATTAAGTACAAGACAGTTCGTGTGGTGTACTGTTTGAAGGAAAATGCGTTAACGAATCTCAGGAATCGTTGGGCTCTTCAAAATCATCGTCCTCGTCATCGTTATCGATATCAGCATGTAGGTCATCCCAGGGCATACACACATATCTGTGACAGGTTTTCCAGTCCAATGCTTGGCAGGCCCGAGAGCAGTAATTGACGGAACTACAAGCCGAACATCTCCTGAATTCATGTTGTCTAGTTTCTGGGCGGCCACAGTGTTCATTAGAACAAAGCCGAAGCCCAGGCTGAGGAGGGTACAAAGAGAACCAATCTACAAGAAATTTATTAGCAATATGCGGCTCGGGTGGAGGAACATTGCAGCCGAAATCGCTGAGTAAAGAACAGCAACATGTTTGAAGAAACGTAAAGACGGACTCTGAATTTGAATCCTTCTTATCACTGCAAATTAAATACTCGTGTTGGGATGATGCGGTTAGTCTAAGTGCGTTTTGAAGAGATGCCAGAGGAGGAGTAATGCCTGCGGCCGCGGCTTCTCGTGCATTTGCTTCAAGCAGGAGTCGGCGGCCTTCAATGATGTTTCTTTGCACGCCGTAGCCGTCTTGGAGACAGTGACCTAGGTCGCGCATTGCGTCTACATGCCCTAACGAGGCTGCTCTCGCACACAGTGCCACGCCTGCTTTTACATCTTTTTCTCTCTTAGTACCCCCGCTGCCATTGAATTGAATTATGCCTAACGAGTGCAGAGCCGACGCCTCTGATGCCATCGCTGCTTTTGCCATCAAAGATGCTCCTCCGCTTCTGTTTCCCAGGCAGTAGAAATGGATCTGGTAGAATCCACACGTGTTAAGTTTAAATAAATAATACAAACTAAATTTAAAGATTCGGCATTTTGAAATTGTGAAACTAAAGCTTGAACAAATATGGCACGAATTTGTAAAATTTGTAGATCTTTGATTTGCTGTGCGTTCCTTTCTCACATGAAATTCAAGATTATACATATATTTAATGGAGAAATATTTTTATAGCTATTTCGTTTCACGTTGCTCTTAGCCCTGGTACCATAAGTTAAAAGTCTAGAGGAATTTACTCGTCTAAAATACTTGGAGTGTTGAAACTTTAGATTATTGAAAGAATTGAAGAAAGGGCAATAAAAAGATGCTGACATTAGCCTTCGTTTAAAAAAAAAGAAAAAAAAATTAAACAAAGAATAAACGAAATTTAAAGATTCGGCATTCTGAGATTGTGAAACTTGAACAAATATAGCATGATTTTGTAAAATTCTTTAAATCCTTGATTTTACTGCGCGTTCGTTTCTCACAGAAAATTCAAGATTATACATATATTTATTGGAGAAATATTTTTATAAATACTTTATTTTACTTTTCTCTTAGCCCCGGTACCAGAATTTTAAAGTCTAGAGGAACTTCATGTCTAAAATACACAAGTGTTGAAACTTTTATAAGAAATGGCAATGAAAAGATTCTGACATTAGCATTAGTAAAAAGTTTTGGTAGCTGCTTTACCATCCCTAGTGTGTAGCAGGCTTCCATGTTGCCAAAATCTGCACATCGTTTCAAGAAACGATCTGCTCCGTCTGACCATAGAGAGGCTTTGACAGCCAAAATCCCGCTTCCAGCTTGCACCAAAACCAACGGATGCTTGGCAATACAGCAAAACCTCCGGCACCTGTACACGCCGAAGATAACTAAATAAATATAAACGGAATAGATCTCATTCACCAGATCCTTAAGCTCAAAACATTCGAATTATCATGAATACATTTTAAAAGTTTCAAATCACAGAAAGAACTGATCACTCACGCAAGCATCGCATTGGCTAAATCTGCAGGACAAGAAGCAGTGGAGCTCAAACATCGGAAAATTGCTATAACAAGATCATCTGGAAGAGCTTCAAAATGGTCGGTTCCCTTGTTAACATCGTCGCGAGATCTCTTTGGCGCCATGTAATTTCTTGGATCCTGGGCCTTCCGTTTCAACTTATTTCTTTCTGTCATAATTTGATGCTGATGCGCCATTTTCTTCACACGACTTCCTTGCCGGGTTTGACACCTCACCTTTTCCTGAGGATTAACATAGATTCCTCTCCGTGTCTGCATCCTTTCCAACAAGATGACCCAGAAGAGGAAAATAAAGGCATCTTAGCTTTGGTTGAGAAAAAAAACATTTTCTTCTGAATTTACTGAGTACAGAGCTTCGCTCACATGGAAAATCGACAGATTCCCGGCTAGGATTTAGGGATATCTACAATTCTATTTTCGGTTCTGGGAGTAGAGAGACATAGAGGCCTAGGCTTTCGTGTTTCTGGCATTCTGTAGGCCTTATTACGGCCCTTATTCCTTTTTCCTTTTTCAGGGTCAACAAATAGAAATAGAGTTTGTTGTCTGCAAGGGGGAGTGGAAGAAAGCCCCCGGTAGCACATATAAAGGCCCGGCAAGCGAACATCTACATCTCAATTAGTATGCAAATCCAAAATGGATGACGCGCAGAGCTGGTCCCATCACTAGACAGACACAGTGGGCGCAGCAGGCCCGGATTTCGTGTAGATGGAGCCCGCTTACGTTGGCCAAGACGTGTTTCTCTCAACTATCCATCTATTTTATACCCGTGGTTTTGAAGCTGCAACTTTTTCAATACCGGTCTCCGGCGCACATACTCTTTTACTTGTTTCTACTTTAACTGTTTTACAGGCCGTTTGTGTAGCCTCGGCACGCGACGGCTGTCGGATATGACCACGCTTCATAGGACGGGGCACGCGACGGCTGTCGGATATGACCACGCTTCATAGGACGGGACGACAAACATGCAATTTCGCATATCCGTTATCCCAAGTTTTGTTATTCTCGCACGATACCTTGCCCAACACCCTAGCCCTCCCTCCTGCTCCACCCTTCTCTCTCCTGCAACACCCTAACCCTCCCGACTCCCCTCTGCTCCACCGTTTTCTCTCCTGCAACAACTGCTTCTTTATTAGTCCAGTATGTTCAAAACAGAACTTCCACTTATTTAACTCATCACTAACCGCACTTATTTAACTTCCACTAACTGCAATGCACGCCACCGTGTAAATTTCCATTCATCTCCAGGAAAGACACTAGTCCTTTGCAATTGCAATGACAAGGTAAGATAGAATTTGAAATCAATCCGACCTGTCCTTTTTTTTCAGAGGAAAAAGCTGTGAATAGTTTATATTAAGCCAGTATAAAAACCAGGATCGGTTATAGAAATAGCTGTCAATGACACTTCTGGAGTGTAGATTGTTGCAAAAAGTTCAGGGAGAGCATAGAAAAACATGTCTGAAAGGTGTGCTTTACAGAGATAATATAAGTGGTAGATAAGACGAAATAAAAAAAAAAAGCCTTATACAAAAATGTTATTATACCCTGTTGCCAGATATGTAATCATAGAAGGAGCATATAATGGGCATGATGGATTTGTGTTGGTGTACATGCACTTAGACTAGCTGTCTTGGTGTACATGCAGTTAGATTAGCTCCAGTTAACTTATTGCTTGAGTTAGCTTTAGTGATTGCATGTACAAGCTTTAGTTAGCTTTAGTTATTGCATGCACAACTAAGCTTAACTTAGTTGCTTTTATGTATATATTCTAAACCAATATGGTAGAATCAATGGATTTTTCATTCTTTTCTCAATTCTTGCTTGCTTCCTTTCTTCTCTTGCAAGCTTGTTTATTGTTTTGCAAATCTAGATCACTGTTTCTCAAAATCTTACATGGTATCAGAGCACAGGGATTTGTAATCACTGCACAAGCAATTTTATTTGCAAGTTCAGAAGATTGAAGCAACAACAAAGAATGGAGTCTCAATTGGAGTTTCCAAAATCGGCAATTCTCACTCCATATAATTATTTCGAATGGAAGCCAAAGATTCAATTTCATCTCAGAATTAGAGGCTTATTTCGAATAACCATGGAAACGGAAGTTGAACCAACATCGGCAATAGAGAAATCAAGATATTTCAATCGCATGGACGAGGCCTTCGGCATCCTATGTTTATCTATTTCTCCGGAACTGCTATTTCATGTTGAATCATGTTCAACTCCAAATGAGGTATGGAAAATTTTGGAAGGATTGTTTGGAAAACAGGATGAAATATGGCAATCTTTTCTCTTTTCTCTTGGTCACTTTGACGAAGATATTTCGCGTGCACCAGTAGATGAACTTGTTACCAAGTTTCCATCACCACTCATTGATGAGTATGCAGATGAAACTTCAGACCAGCATTCTGATGACGATGAGTCTCTGTTTGAGGAAGATCCACAAACTTATGCAGAAGCAGATGGGCATCCTGAATGGGAAGCCGCCCTGGATGAGGAAATCTACATAGAGCAGCCACCGGGATACATGCAGAATTCATCTCTAAAATGGCTTCTCAAAGTAAAGGAAAGCAAGACGGTTCAGGGCATTACACAAAGCTTGCTGGACTTAGAGAATGGGTTGCAGATCATCTTGTCTTCTGACGGCAAAACCGACTCCAAAACCGGCTTAGCCTGGAGAAAAGCGCTAATGGGAAATCAGAATCCTGATTCACTTCTTCAGAATATTGAACACCTAAGAAATTATGTTCTGTGCCGATCCGATGGCACATTGAAGAAAAGGAAACGAGGTTGGACGGATCATGAGAACAACTGTGACCATATTTTTCCGATATCACAAAAAGAAGAGCTGCCTCCTCTTCAAGATTTTGTTTATGAGGATTTAGAGAATGGATCTGAAAAATATGCAGCGTCGATAAAAATTGGTAGTTCTTACGCGATCGAGCACAATAACTTGCCTCCAAAGGCACCGATTCATCTCAAATCCATTCGTGTTGCAGTGGTGTCAGAGAAAACAGAGGTTAACGTTTCCGTGAAATTTCCAAGCAATCTATCGCTGAGAAAGCATTTCGAAACGGAATTTTCCGAAGGTGCTAGCCAGAATGCATCACAACAAAGTCCACAACCACATCAACTTACGCTAAGTGGAACGCATCCTGACTTCGACGAACAATTTACCATGAGTCCAAGGTTGGCGAAAAGAGTTCTTGCAAAGCCGATATCCTGGACAGATATTGTTCAACGACATCACCTCGAAAGCTTCTGGTTAGTTCATTCAAACATACAACAGAGTCCAGGCGCAGATGTGGCCAAGATGTGGAATGGTATGTGTCAGCCCTTCTTTACAGGTCACGTGGAGCTTCCTGAGGAGCTCAAACTAACACTCCAGGAAGTGCTCGTCCAGAAGTATTTCAAGAGCAAAAATTTCGATTCCTGCGAGATTGGGTGAAGGACACTGGTGAAGGACACTACTGCTTAGCAGTTGTTTTTTCTACTTTAGCATTATATTTTTGAGGGGGGGTTTTCTTCCCACTGGGTTTTCCCTCTTTCCTCATTTTTTTTAATGCATTGTATATGAGTACCTAAAATGGCCGTGTTGCCGGGACTCATTCATTTTGCATCACACTCACCTAAGTTATGCTTAAGGGGGGGTGTTGGTGTACATGCACTTAGACTAACTGTGTTAAGTGTACATGCATCTAGATTAGCTCAGTTAACTTATTGCTTGCATTTACAAGCTTTAGTTAGCTTTAGTTATTGCATGCACAACTAAGCTTAACTTAGTTGCTTTTATGTATATATTCTAAACCAATATGGTAGAATAGATGGATTTTCAATTCTTTTCTCAATTCTTGCTTGCTTCCTTTCTTCTCTTGCAAGCTTGTTTATTGTTTTGCAAATCTAGATCACTGTTTCTCAAAATCTTACATGGTATCAGAGCACAGGGATTTGTAATCATTGCACAAGCAATTTTATTTGCAGGTTCAGAAGATTGAAGCAACAACAAAGAATGGAGTCTCAATTGGAGTTTCCAAAATCGGCAATTCTCACTCCATATAATTATTTCGAATGGAAGCCAAAGATTCAACTTCATCTCCGAATTAGAGGCTTATTTCGAATAACAGTGGAAATGGAAGTTGAACCAACATCGGCAATAGAGAAATCAAGATATTTCAATCGCATGGACGAGGCCTTCGGCATCCTATGTTTATCTATTTCTCCAGAACTGCTATTTCATGTTGAATCATGTTCAACTCCAAATGAAGTATGGAAAATTTTGGAAAGATTGTTTGGAGAACAAGATGAAATATGGCAATCTTTTCTCTTTTCTCTGGGTCACACTAAAGATCCACAAACTTATGCAGAGGTAGATGGGCATCCTCAATGGGAAGCAGCCATGGATGAGGAGCTTTTTAGCCCTTTCTTTAATGGAAACCTGCTGAGATCTAGTGCCCGGCTTCTTCTAAATTATTGTTCGAGAACATAGAAGTTCAGAAGAGCTCTTCGATTTTCGCTGAAGATTCTTCGCCGGTTTCCAAGTTTGCGGAGAAGAAAACCAGGGATCCTATAAAAGTCGAACCTGAGATCGAATTCGGGACGTTAATGGGATTAAAAAGCATGGAAGCTATGAGCCCCGCCGCTGGTTTATCTTCCTTAGCTTCCGAGCCGAACGTCGCGATTTCGAAACCCCTCAAGATTGAGTCATCTTCAATTAAAGAAGGCGACGGTTTGTCTTTGTCGACGCCAGACAAGCAATCAAGAAAGGTTATTCATGATTCAGTTTTCCCCGTCTCCATCCAGAGAAAGTCGAACAGTAGCGATTGTAGGCGTCCTGCGACGGGCACAAAGAGAGCCCCTCCTGTACATGCAGTCATTCAGTTCGAATCTCGTGGAATCTCACACAATGATCTATCACGGCCTCTCGAAAAACAAGTCTCGGAGGATGTGGTATTGCCAGACGGCACGGCAGTTAAGAAAGATCTTCCAACGAGTTTGAATCCCACTTCAAATCCTGTAACAACCACAATACTTGATCGCTGTTTACGAAGTGTCACACAAGCGGATTGGCTTGTGGCCAATTCGTTTCAGGGGTTAGAACAGCGAACGGAGGAGGCTTTGCGGGATAAACTGCGCGTATATTGTGTTGGACCATTGCTCCCTTCGGCCTACCTCGATCCCTCTGATCCTCGTGACTCCATCGTGGGGACCAGCTCGCGGGTAGAGATGGACTGCGCACAATGGCTGGACTGCAAGCCTCCAGTTTGTTGGGTATTTTTTTTATGTTTGGGATGGGAAAATACCAAAACCACAAAATATAAAACACAGAGGCAATGCTCTGTTTCCTTTACACCAGGATCTTTTTGCACAGAGGAGTCTTTAAAAAAAAATTACAGAGCACAGAGGATTTCACCACCATAAAATGATTTCTATTCATTAAACAAAAACACTTACATATTCATCCTCTTTCACTCAGAGGGATTCACCAAAACATTTTCACAAAAGTTACTCTGCCTCCTATGAAATTTTACACTACTGTGTGTAAATATTTCATTTACATTCACTGCGGTGTGAAAACAAAACTTACAGGGAGTTACAGATTTACCTTTTCACTGCTGTGAAACAATACATGGTTTTGAACAAAACTATCCACTGGTTTCATTTACTTCTCCTCCTTCTACTCCTGCACTACTGTGCAATTTTTACTTCTTACATTACAAGCAAAATTACTCTGCTGCATAAAACCCCTTTTTCATTACAGACCCAAAAATTCTCTTGCACTTCTGTGCGTTCCTTCCCTGCAATACAAAATTAATCTGTGTATTTCATTCGCTGCTGCGAATCCACATTTCATTCCCCCCGTATGCGATTTTCACATTTTTTTGTATTGCGGACTCAGATCCTTTTTTTTTTACATGTGCCATTACATAATGCACATATTACAATCCCCGTGTGCCTTTTTTTTTACGTAACAAAATGGGGTCAACGCTGTATTAAAACATATATCAAAAAGAAATAAATAAAAAACTTACGCCCATACACCATATTAACTTCGCCGTAAGAAAACATTGAATTCTTTACCCAAAAAAAATGTTAGCCATTAATTATAAGGTATGGGATGGTCCACGGTTAATTAAATTTTAACAGGCCCCGTACGTACTATGAAGACTTTAACCGGCGGAGAACTTCCCCTTCAATCGGACGGCGGAGAGCGATTTCAGCAATCGAACGGATATCGGACAGGGTGAGTTGACCGAGCGATACCTTCCGATGGATGTCAGAGGGTGACGTCATGGTTGGACAGTTGTCAGCATCGGAGCACCATGTCCGGAAACCACTTTATGTCGAAGAGTGGTGCGATATCATAATGGCGGTTTTCAAGTTTGTACTGAGTGGTTTTGGGTTGCCGTTGACTACTGGTTCGCGCGGGCAGTGAAATTATAACTTCAACACTCCCCTTTAATTTCAACTGCTGGGCATTCGGTCATACCCAGACACTTCCTCAAAAATTCAAAGCTTTTCTGATCCAGTGGCTTTGTCAAAATGTCTGCAACCTGTTCATGAGTCCTGCAATGTTCTAGGATGATTTCTCCATTGTTCACTAATTCTCTGATGTAGTGAAACCTTGTATCAATGTGTTTCGTTCTCTTATGAAACACTGAATGCTTTGACAATGCAATAGCTGAGCTATTGTCGCAAAAGATCACTGTCGCTTTTGCCTGCTCTTGGCCTAAGCTTCTCAACATCCTTCTCATCAAAACTGCTTGACATGCTGCTGCTGTAGCTGCCACATATTCTGCCTCTGCTGTAGACAATGCTACAATGGACTGCTTCTTAGAAGCCCATGAAATGGCTCCTGAACCCATATTGAAAACATAACCGGAAGTGCTCTTCCGATCATCAACACTTCTAGCCCAATCACTATCTGTGTATCCAACCAAATCTGAATGATCTAAGACATTATATAAAATTCCAAACCTTTTAGTGCCTTTGACATACCTCATAATTCTTTTTGCTACCTGCCAATGTGCCTCCTTTGGCCTCTCCATGAATCTGGAAATTAAACTAACAGCATACATAATATCAGGCCTAGTTGCTGTTAAATACATAAGGCTGCCTACAATACTCTTGTACAAACTAGGATGATCAAAATCCTTGCTGCTGTCCTCTCTGCTGAGTTTTAATCCCATCACTGTGGGAGTGATCGCTGCCTTACATTCTTCCATGCTAAATCTGCTCAATACTTGATCCACATATCTTGACTGTGAGATAAAAATTCCTTTTTCATTTTGATCTACTTCTATGCCTAAGAAGTATCTCAAGAAACCCATGTCAGTCATTTCAAATTCTTCCTTCATGACTGATTTAAAATTCTTGATGAGCTGATCATCATTACATGTGAAAATAACATCATCAACATACAAGACAACAATTAAAATTTTACCATCTTTTTCTTTGATGTAGACGGTGGGTTCTCCTTCACATTTGTCGAATTCATTATCCAATAGATATGAATCTATTCTACTGTACCATGCTCTTGG
>APFE030924254.1:0-19666 GCA_000404065.3 Pinus taeda
CAACTACATTTTAGCACTTCTTACCACTCCCAAACCGATGGGCAAACCGAGGTAGTGGAAGATATGTGCGGACTAAGTAATGAAATAGCCATCCAAATGGGAGAACCATATACATTTGGTAGAATTTTCTTATAACAATGGTTACCACACATCACTACAAATGAGTATGTTTGAAGTACTGTATGGACAAAAGCAGAGGACATGGTAAATTTTAGGGGCAAATTTTAGCCGAAGGGAAACATTTAAGGGGTTTTCATTTGAGAGGGGCAAACTTTTTATAAAATGTTCATTTAATATTTTTAGCCCAACTTTTATTTTTCATTTTAGGGTAGAAAAAGGGGCGAATAAGCTATGAAAAGTCCCATTTGACGTGATTCCCCTAGCTTGGGAAGTTATATTCCATTGAAGTCGTCCATTTTCTCATTTGCAATGTTAAATTCGTTTGCAATGGCCCATTTTATGGCTTGGTAGGTGGTTTGGGAGGTTGTATTTGGTCCCAATAAATAAAAATATAAATAAAGAGGAAGTATGGTAAATAAAGAAAACCTATTTATATACTTACTCAAAAGGTATGGTAAATAAATAAAAATATAAATAAACTAGAGGTATGGTAAATAATAAAACTTTTTTTTATATTTAGTCCATAACCGCCCAAATACCATATTTATAAAAGAGTTATGGTAAATTAATAAAAATATAAATAAACAAGGGGTGTAGTAAATAAATAAAACATTTTTTTATATTTACTGTTTAAGTCACATCATATTTAGCACAAGCAAGGGTGTAAATAAATAAAAATATAAATAAAGTGGAAGTATGGGAAATAAATAAAATATATTTTTATACTTACTATGGTAAATAAATAAAGATACAAATAAACTAGAGGTATGGTAAATAAATAAAATCTCTTTTTATATTTAGTCCATAAAGCTCTTTCTATTTAAGAAATATAAAAAAATGTTTTATTCAAGTGTATCCTATGTGCCAAATACCATATTTATAAAAGAGTTATGCTAAATTAATAAAAATATAAATCATATGTGGAAAATACCATATTTATAAAAGAAGTATGGTAAATTAATAAAAATATAAATAAAATAGAGGTATGGTAAATACATAAAACATTTTTTTATATTTAGTGATCCATTATTTAACATTTTTATTTTTATTTTTTTATATAGAGTGATTTAGTGATCCATTTTCAAGGTAATTATATATATATAGAGAGAGAGAGAGAAAAAAGGTTGATCCTTTGTTAGGGTCACACCCTAACCCTCGAACACCTCATAGTCAAGAGTCAATAAACCCCATATTAATAATTATAAGTGGTTAATCAGCAATTAATAAAGGAACCCTAGTTAGTTGCAAATGGGAAGTAGTATTAGATAGATGGTATTAGTAATACACTTTATTGGCCAGTGGTATTACAAGTAGGAGTAATATATATAAAGTATAGAAACTTAATGCTAGGAGCATCGTGTCTTATTTTTGTAATCTAGCCAGCTCTCTATTGCAGGTTGCTGCGAGGTTGCTACTGGAAGACTATTGGACGTTGCTGGGAGGTTGCTACTCCAAGAGCCAAGTGAACATTACTCTCTGAATTATTTGTTGTTGGTATATCTTTTCTTAGCATATTCTGTGTTATAGGTCTCTTTTCTTAGCATATTGTGTATTTGGGTATCATTTGCACCTTAAGAGGATAACATCTTTGGACTATATTTAGGGCCATAAAAAAACCAAAACTCCACCTATTGCTTCATTACTACTCAGTGCACAAGAAATGTATATAGATCCCTCCATCAGAAAGAAAGTTGATGTCACGAAGAAACACCAAACCTCCACCCATTGCTTCATTAGTCTGTAGTGCACAAGAAATGTATGCAAATTCCTCCAACACCAAACCTCCACCCATTGCTTCATTAGTCTGTAGTGCACAAGAAATATATGTAGATCCCTCCTTTAAAAAGAAGGTTGATCTCGCAAGGAAACACCATGCCTCCACCCATGGCTTCATTTGTTCTCAATTCGTTATCAAATGGTTCCGCCGGCCATTAATGCCTTCAATTTAATCCTTTTCAAGATTTTCCGCTAGGAATCATCCTCGAGCGTGAGAAGTGGCTCCCCGGACACCACTTTCAATGCAATGGAATTCTTGCTAGCAGCATAAACCCCCTCCCTGTGGCCAATCGACATCCAAGGAAGATTCTCCTGTTACCTGTGGCCAATCAACACTCTGCTATCAACTACCGTCCAAGGAAGATTCTCAATATGTTATATAGGGATAGTCTATGGAATGTACGAAGAGGATTTTTTTGCGGGATAGAGCCTCCCATTAAGCCCTTATGGGAAGAAAAGCGGACAAGACAACCATGTCCCTTCACTCGATGATGTATTGTTCCTATTGTGTAATAAAAAATTTCGCACTTCGTCAATATTCCATCCCTCGTTGCCAGCAAGATGCTTGTGTGGCCCCATGTACTATGAGTAATAGTAGATCATAGTGGTAGAGGCATGACTCTGAGCGCAACAAGAATGTGACATAATATAGCATAGTTATTTTACAAGAAACAATATAGAATAGTTAGTTTAGAAGAAATAGTTTGATAGATAGTTAATTTGGTTTTAATTATTATATTTTTATTAGGGAAAATTTTAAGGATGGAAGTTTATTTTAAAGTTTAGTTATTTTGGCTAATGATTTTGTAGCAACTTTTAGAAAATCTTGTAGCTTCCCAAAATCAAGGAAATGATGGTTCCTTATTCATTCTGATTTTTTTGTCATGTAGATTGGACCACCTCACTATGCATGAGGGCCTACATTCTAAGCTCATCAAGAGCATTGAGTTGTTGCAAGCTATCTTTCTGGACATTAGTGATGTCTCAGTCCAATTTTTTTGCCATTCTTAGGGTGTTGTACTCATTATTAATAGACAACAATGCCTTATTTCCATAAACCAACTCAGAGGGGGTGAAACTACTAGTGGTTTTCTACCTAGTATTATTGGCCCAAGTGGAGTCCAAAGTGAGGTTGGCCAATCACTTATGGTGCTATTGAAAAATGTATTCAATATTTTCTCTAAATCTCTATTCATGAGGTGGAGCTACCCATTTGTTGGAGGATGATATGGAGTGAATTTTTTGTTGCATATATGATGTTGCTCCATGATTCCCTCAATTAAATTTGAAGTGAAGTGAATTGAGCCCCTCCCTTCACAAAAGATGTTTTCAGGTAGAAACTTGGCCACCTTGTGCTATGTTGCTTCCTTTATTGGCTTTACTTTAGACCACATTATCAAATAATTAGTGCACATAATGATGTATCTCTTTTATTTGGATGGGGATCAATTGTTCCAATGAAATCCATGTCCCACTTCTCAAATGGCTCAAGGGTCACTTGAGTTTGCAAAGTCATTTCATACTTTAGTATCCTTTTGGTCTCTTTTGGCACTCATCACATCCCCTAGTGTACGTCATATCATGTTAGTGTAGCGTAGACAAATAGTAGCCAACATGAAGAATTTTGAAGGTTTTTCTCTTAGAAACAAGGTGGCCCCCATAGGGTCCATCATGGCATGCTCACATGCAGTCAAAAAAGCCATCCTCCCTTACACATCTCTTCAATATCTCATTTCTTCCAAATTTGGACAGATTTTGGTGAATCTAATTGGAAGGGGCATTTTTTTTTATATTAAATGAATCAAATCACTATAAAAATAAATGAAATGCGAAAATACTTTGGGAAATTAAATTTTATAACACTGCATGGTACAGGCTAAACACATGGCATAAAGGAATGACCAGAGGCCTTATTGGCTCCCAGAAGGGTGGGGCTATGAAGTAAGAGTAAGAAGGAGTGGAAAGATTGATAAGGTATTGTTCTCCTCCTAAGGCCAAGGATGCAGTCCTTGGGTTTTATTTTTAAATACCTTTGTATAGCAAAATTTCAAAAAAATTGTCAAGTAACAAAATAGTATATTTGAACTAGGCACCATTGAGAATTTCAACTTATTAGTGATTTCTAATATTTAAAAGTTAAGTTAAGAGTTCCTATTAATGTAGTTGAGAATTATATTATTATATCTCACCATCACAATTGTGTGTTTATTTACAGCTTTATTATGAACCCATGACAGGGCGTCAATTCAGATCTAACAATGAAGTGCTGAGTTTTCTATCAGGAGGAGGAGACAAATTAATACTATTGTTGCTTGCAGTAGAGTGCATAGATAGACTTAGTAGGAATGTTCCAACAAATTAGGGTATTAACTTAGCTCATTAAGAATGTTCTAAATCTACATTGCTGTAATAATGAAATAAACATAGAGCTCTAGCTTAGAAATGTATTTCGAAATAATTTTTGATTGCATGCATTTGATGTACCCTATGGGTAGCTAAACATGGAAGGTATTAGAGTGATAAAGTCTACTTATAAAAAAGATATTATATTCCCACTAGAAATTAAGTTGGTTTTGTGATTATGTGATTATTTTCTCACTTCAATTCTTACCATGTGATTATTCTGTCTTCCCATACCTGATATGTTTCCTCATATGAAAGTTATTACCCTAAAAGTATGTAATTGATTTTTCTCTCATGGTAACTACAGAAATGATAGCTTAGTAATATATTGTTCAAAACACTTTCTATTCATTGCATTTATAGTTCGAAAATATGTAATTGATTTTCCTCTCATAGTGGCTACACAAAATATAATTATGCACATTATTCAAAACCTAGATATTATTCAAAAGAATCTCCATTCATAATTAAAAAGAACTTCAAAACATAAAACATATTTAAGTAATTATTCCACCCAATATTACATATTATATAGATTATAATAAATTACAACCCATATATCGAATACTACTATCAAGTAAACATACCCAGAATACAAAGGTCTATACAAGTTTGAGAATCCATTCATCAATACTTGAATATATATGATGATATATATGATGATTATGAGAGGAATACGTGGTGATGCAATACTGATGCACATAGTGACGTGTCAAGGGTGGTGTAGCATTCAACACAGGCCTCATATGTTATATGTTATACTCTACTTGACAATATATTAAACCAGTGTTTAGATTATAGGTTGCATGTATAGGTTGTTTATGTGTGAGTATATTCATTAAGTTAATATGCAACTTAAAAAAAAAGTTGTTTATGTGTGAGTTTAACATGTTAAAATGTTATAATAAAAGATTATATGAAATACCAAAAGGAGATATTCATTAAGCAAATTATAAAAGAATTTTAATAGGCAACTTAACCAAAAAAAATCATGAACAGTTTTTTTAATGTGTGAGTTTAATATGTTAAGACGTTTTAATAAGGAACTTAGAATATGCTAGTAGAAAATGATATGAGAAAAGTCGATTGTTTTATTTATTTCTGGATGGATACGTATACTTTAAAATAGTTTAGAATAATAGTAAGAGATAGCAGAAAAGTGAAGATTTAACGATTAATCGACAAATAGAATGCAAATAGACTAGGTATATTGTTGCATTTCGATTGAAAATACTGGTTTATCGATTGAAAATACTGGTTTATCATTCTGTTTCATATATATTATCTTTCATTTAGCCTTCATTATGCCTCTTCTTTGGATCATTTCAGGACCGGACTTTTAACGTTTTCATAGAAGTTGTAAAACAAAAGAGTCTAACCGTTTGCTTGTTCCTCGAATAAGAGAGATGTTTCAAACGCGACTATCATATTGGGTTCAATCATGGCTTTGCACGTATAGGTGCGTCTTGCAATTATCATATGAAAAACAGAATGAAACGTAGGAATCACAATAATAACGTGTCAACAAGCATCCTTCTCAAGGATGACTGTTTAAAGTTTGGGTTTCTACTTCCCATTTTTGGAATTGCCTGAGTCGAAAAGAGATAGCAGAGTTGAAATTAGAGAAGAGAAACACTCTGCTTATGCCTCGCATAGATTTATTGTTTAATGAAGACATCCAATAATACATTAAAATTTCGAACTCTGTGGAAACCCTAATTGGAGCGTTTACAGGCTTCGGAAGAATTGCATAGAATTCATGAATTACATGTAATCGAATTCATGAATGAAATGCTTGTAGAACTGAGAACTCTGTGGAAACCCTCACCTAGAGCTTCGAAAGAATCACATGTAACACAATTGACGTGTGGGTCACTTCTATTCTGATTTGAAGAAGTTAAAGTTACTTCCATCAAGTGATGTCTGCATTTGTGTCTTAATCCCAAACAAGACAACCGTTCTCAACAATTCTCTTGCTCAGTCTTTAGATCTCAACCAAATCGGACTTTAATACTTTAAAAAACATCTTCTTTGACTTAGAAAGACATAGAATAGTGAAAAATAAGATTTTACCTAGACTTAAGAATGAAAGCCATACTTTGACAAATAAAAAATATTTTTCTCCTTTTATATACAAGATATGCAATGTCATACTTACAAAGGTCATTATGAAGGCCTAATCTAGTTACATTCTCCAACACATCCTCTTAACTATAGAGGTATTTATAATCCCAACATGAAGTATAAGGAATCTTAAATTAAAGCATTCTAATAAGAAAAATTCAAATTGACAAGCCATGGATTAAGCATCAATATCATAACCAACATTGTGAATGAGGTCTTTAATTGATGAACTCAACTTTTATGAGAACATCATACTTGAAGTCTTTAAGTGACATACCAAACTATCTCTAAAGGCACATACCCCATCTAGATGTTCAAAGATTATGTCTTTTTACTGCTATTCTTATCTTTGATTCCTAATCCTCAAAGAATATCAATCGGCTTGTACTACTCTTATCTTAGATTCCCTATCTCATCCTCAAAGAGTATTGATATACAAGTAGGTTTCTATCTTAGATTTTCTAATCCTCAACAAGTTTCAATCTTAGCTCCTCATAAAATCCTCTAGAACCTCTTCTTTTTGCATGGCCTTCACAAAGAATTATGATTGTTAGTATCGATCTAGTGCATGACATATGAAGAAAATAATGTATCTTCCATCATCACTCCCTCTCACTCAAAGAAGAGATGTCTACCAAACAAATATTGCTTCTTAAGTACTCAAGCTTCTTGTATGGAAATTCCTTTGTTAGAATATCAACAACATGTTCATGAGTAGGAATATAGTGTGGTTCCATTACCCCATCTCGTTCTCATGTAGTGGTACTATTGTGTTTGTGTTGATGGCTAAAAATGACCACCTCAACATATAATGGAGACCACCTAGTCAGAGCCCAACCTAAGCCCTTATTCATTTGATTTGGAGGTTGACACTCACTCTATTAGGTCTAGTTACCCCCTCTCTCCTTGATGACTTATGATATTTCAATTAATTATCAAACAATAACGCACATCTCTATTCGTTCCTTGTTGTGCTCTCTTGAAATATCTAACTAGGTTTAGTCTTCATAAATGACATATGTAATCATGATTTTATATATTTGATGTAATGAGAAAAATAAATGTATTATTGTTGTTCTTGAGGCATGGTTTTCATAATCAAGGAACATTTTTTTTAGGCCAAGCTTCCATTATGAGTTCCTAGGGCTTTTCATTGAGTCTTCAAGTCCTTAAAATCATTTTCATGTTTGGAAGACCCAGTTGGGGCATGCTACATATTGTATTAGTTAATGTTAGATTGGAAAAACCCTCCAAGACCTCATCACAGGTGTTGCAACAAGTCAACCTTCAAAAGGAGCGATCAACCTATCTAGACGGACGTGTCAAGTTAGGAATGATGACAAGCCGACCTAATATAATGGGAGAGGAGCCTATATATGTGAGGAATCTACCTCGCTCAAGAGATCATTCATCAAGGACCCACCAAAAGGATATAATTGTGAATAGGAAAGGAAGGGAGCCTCTTGATAAGCCAAGAAAAGGAGAAGAAGATCGAAGCCTTCTACCATTGTTTTCGGGTCATTCTTCTCACACGTGTGATTGCATCTAGGGTTTGTGTAGTTAGTTATTGCATACCTTGAAGGAGACAAAATAGATACCAAGGAACAAGTCTATTTTCTACGTGAATTCAAAAGAAGTGTCCAAGATAAGTGAAGGAGAGAATCCTCATAAATCTACCCCAATCACCTTATACCCATGGGATCTCTAAAATTATAGGCACACCAAAAAATGCAAGCATGTAATAAGAGGTTGAAATTGAAGAAGAAGTTGGAAAAAAAGGTGTACGAGTTTGTTTGACGAGTAGTGACTTGGAAGGAATAAAATATCTTGATGAATAATTTTGACATGGTTCTTTTGTCAAGGGTATATGTCTAGTAATTTGTCACTTGGAAACTCTAGAAGAAGAAGAACCCTTGTGGGTTTTCGTCTCAAAGTTGGAGAGGTTTTGGCCCTCGATGATAGCCTATATATTTTTTCCTTTGTATTATTGTTCATTATGGTTTGGTAGTTGTTTGATTAATAAAAGCTCTAATAATAACAACTGAAATAAGAAGCTAATTTGGTGAAGTAAAAATACATGACAAATGTTTATCAAAGAGATAAATAACCCTATGTTTTTGCCCCAAAATTTCTCAACATGGTATCAGAGCTAAGGTGTCAAGACAAGGAAGGTCAGCTTAAACAAGGTGATCTAGATTTAAATAGGAATGCAACAAATTACAGAGATAACCATAAACACATAGATGCAGCGAAAATAATACTTCATTTTATTAATGTAAAACACTAAAATATGCTTACAAATGGAAATGGAAATAAACTAGCTACGACGATGGTAGCTTATCTCTCAGAAGATATGTGGTGGCTACATGCCTCTGAACTATGGTAAAATGAGGCTCGAAGGCCTATTTATTTTTGAGAAACAATGGAAAACCCTAAACATCCAAAAACCTAACCTTAGAAGATGAAACACCAAAGTGTGGGCCCCATTTGGGTAAATTGGTACATCAACTTCTCAGGGTCGTAACGTTTCCATATGATCTCCGTTTGATGCAAATAATATCTCGTTAAAAAGATCTATCTCAGATCTACGACTTTGTGAAGAGAAACATGAATCCATGGTCCTATGTTGCTCCCTTTTTCCCCAAAAGACGTCGTTTAGGGCCTCAAAATGGCTCTGGAAGTTTATGACTCGAAAAACTGCTAAAAATAGTAAACTGTGCTACAATTAAGGAAACTGAAAAGCTCAAAGAAACAATGGTGGGGGTCCAAGTGGACATGGCGAGTGGCCACCAATATCCACCTAAATCATTCCTCCGCCCTTACGAAGCAATGGTCCCATATTACGTTGAGTTCCTCCATGAGATGAGGAAACTTCTACTGAACTTTCTCCCTGGTCAAGGAGTTTCCCTACTTTGACAACTTTATATAGTTGGATATTCCGCTCGTGAGTGTGCTTGATCTATGTGTCCATGATCCGATCCATTGGAGCTTATTCCATATAATCTGGATTCAACTCTCGGGGTGTGAGTTGTTCTACAATGTGAGATGTGTTTAGTAATGGTGGAAAGTATCGCCGAAGGCAGTCAACATTGAACACTAGGTGCAGGCCAAGGAATGGGGGAATGCTGAGCTCAAATGCCTTCTCTCCCACAACCTTGGCAATGGTGTAAGGACCATCTCAGTGTGGTCTAAGTTTTTGATAGGCTTTGGTAAGGCGTTCCTTTTGCAAATGCAACTAGACTTTGTTGCCCACCTGAAACTTGTGTGGCACTCGATGTTGATCATGTCGCTGCTTGTACTTGGCATTTGATTTCTCCAAAATGTCATGGAATTGCTGCCGAATATGTTGGATGTTCTCAATGAATTTGTTTGCCTTATCTGCTTCAGACTGGACATGAGCCGAATCTGCATGAGTAGCTACAAATGGCATGGCCACCTCAATGGGACATAGTGGTTGGAATCCCAAGCCCACCTAAAAAGGGTTGTGGCTAGTCGAGTTGTGGAGAGCCTGGTTGTAGCTATGTTGAACATAGGGGAGGCTCTCATCTCATGTGAATGGATGCTTTGAGTTGTAGTTGCGCAGAATGTGTATGATCATCGTGTTGACAACCTCTATCTAGCCATGAGTTTGAGGATGGAAGGTTGTGGACTTAGTGAGTTTGGTCTCCAGGATTGACGAGAGACTTGACGAAAATGTACTGAGGAACCTGCTATCCCAATATAATATAATAGACTATGGCATCCCAAAGTGTACCCACACTTGCTTAAAGAAGAGTTTAGTAGTGGCTTGTACTATGATATTCTTGTTGCACGCCGCCATAATGGCCATCTTCGAGAACTTGTTGAAGACCACAAAAACATAGTCATTTCCATGCTTAGTGGAAGGAAGGCCTCACATGTAATCCATGGAGATGGATTCCCAAGGTCGAATAGGGGTGGGTAGCAGGGTATAGAGGCCTGGCTTCTTGATGGTCAGTTTGGCAATGACATAGGCAGTGCATGATGTGATGTACTTCTCGACATTGTGTCCAAGATTGAGCCAATAGAAATACTTCTGCATTACTCCCACTATTTTCTCGAGCTCGAAATGCTAAGCAACCCAACTATAGTGTGCTTCCCAAATCATCTTGACACGCTCACTTGAAGGAAAACAAAGGTGACCCAAGTGACATAACAGGGCATCTTGGAGGTGAAAATCTGGAACATGCTGACTTTCCAATAGTGTTTGGTTTTTGTGGCCAAATTCTGGGTTGCTTATGTAGAGAAGTTGCAAATGAGAGGTCTCGTGCCCACATTATTTGATCACGGTGGTTAATTCCATGATCGGTGGTCAACTGAGGCAATCTGCAACATTATTGCTGCTTCCCTTCTTATACTTGATATTCAAATAGAATTGTTGCAAGTATGTGGACCACATCTCATGGTGATCATTCTGTAATTTCCCTTGGGTCTGTATGAACTATAAGGGTCGGTGGTTTGTGTGGATGACCATTTCCTTCCCCAAAATGTAATGCTTCCATTGTTGGGAGGCCTTCACAACGGAATACATCTCTTCGTAATAAGTGAGATAATTATCGATTGTGTCTCAAAGTGTCTCACTATGATATTCCACTCGATGTCCGTGTTGGTTAAGGACTACCCCAATATCATAGTCAAAGGCATCTATCTCAACCTCAAATGGTTGTTGCATGTGTGGTAATGTGAGCACTGGTGTCGCGGATAGGCGATATTTCAAATTTGTGAATGCCTTCAGTTGAGATTCAGACCGAAACAATTTTGTTTGCACTCCTCCCTTGGTGACTTGATTCAAGGGCCAAGTGATATGAGAAAATCCTAACACGAACTTGCGGTAGAAGTTGGCAAGATCTGGAAAGCTGCAGAGCTCTGTGAGAGTGGTTGGAGATGGCCAATCCCGAATGAATTGGATCTTGGCTGGATCCACATGCACCCCCTATTCATCAACACTGTATTCAAGATACTGAACCTGGGTCATGCCAAAATTACATTTCTCCAAATTGGCACATAACTTGTGTTTCTGTAGTGTTTGGAGAACCTGTCGGATGTGGTGGAGGTGCTATTCCCCGCTCTCGCTAAAGATGAGGATGTTATCCAAGTATACCACTACAAATGAATTGGTGAATGGCCACAAGATGTCATCTATTAGCCTCATGAAGGTTGGAGGAGCATTTTTCAATCTCAAAGGCATAACCAACCATTCAAAAAGGCACTCCTTGGATTTAAAGGCAGTCTTCCACACATGAGAGGGTTCGATTGGTACTTGGTGATATCCTGAACTCAAACCAATCTTGCTAAATATTTTTTCCCCTTTAGTTGGTCCAGGAGGTCATCAATCTATGGGATTGGCTACCTATTATAGTCAGTGATCTTGTTCAGCACCCGATAGTTAATACAGAGTCTCTAAGTCCCATCCTTATTCTGTACCAATAGGATCTCGCTCCCACAGGGCGATGAACTCGAACGGAGGTGACCTTTCTGTAGCAGCTCCTAAATCTACCTCTTGATTTCATCGTTCTCTAGAATGGAGCACCAATAGATTGGTCCATTGGGCATCGGTGCACCTCGGGTCAGATCGATGGAGTTCTTGACCTCACATTGCAAAGGAACCCATGCGGGGGAGGCGAAGATGTCCTCGTACTTCTCCGTGACCTTTTCCATCAGTAGTTTTCGTGCAAAGGGGCCTTGTCTAGAGCTCGTGGCCACCGTATTCTTCTTTCCTTGAGGGCGTATCATCAAGAAAATAGATTTACCGGTTTTGGAAATGAGCTTATTTCATTGTTTTGCAGTAACCAAAGAGATGGTGGTAGGTGGTGCTACCTCTGGTATCTTGTACAACTTATTTCCCAAAGTAACAATAACAGCATGGGGCCTTCATTCATACACAGCATGTCGCTTCCACAAGTATGGTTGTCCTAATAATACATCACAAACTTCAAGGGGATAAATCTTACATAATACCTTATCCATGAAGGGCTTGATGTTGTATGGAAGGTGACAATGTTGGCTCACACGAAGATCTCGTCCTTAGTGAAGCCACTTGATGGTGTATGGTTGTGGATGTGCTATGGTCGGTAAGCCTAGCCACTTCACGACTCCTGCCGAAATGAGGTTCTTTCGGCTCTCACTATCAACAATGAACTGTAGCAGGGAGCCCTTTACCCACATCTCGGAGTGGAAGATATGCTCCTCCTCCTCTGGATCTTCACGTTCTTCATTCTCTATCTTTGTGTTGGTAACGGTGGCATTGGGCTCTGCATCAATAATCTGCTTCCCTTTTTCATTCCCCTTGTCGGGTTCTCACCCAGAGTTAGAACATGCATCTGATTCTAAAACCCTTAGCTCGACCATGAGTGACTGCTTGGTCTAACACTCACTTGTGTTGTGAGTGGAACTCTTATGGAACTCACACCACTTTTTCCTATCCTTTTTTGGCTTCATGACGTTGTTATTTTCTTGCAGCTTTGTTGGGTTGTCTTGGGCTACTCTACCTTGGCTTTGTCCTTTGTTCTACGGTTTGGGGGAACCTTTCCCTTGCTTCAGATTCCCAGATCCAAACTCTCACTTGTTCTCTTTAAACTTTTTCTCAACCTTGATGGCATATCAGTATGCTGAGCGAGGAGATGTTTAGGAATTCTATTTCTTCCTGGATGTACTTGTGGAGGCATCCGTGGTATTTGAGTACCAAATGCTCCTTTGAATCCTTGATACCAAACTTTGTGCAAAGGGTATGGAGAATATTAGTAAACTCTAGCACGTCTTGGTCCCTTCCCTACTGTAGCATGGTCCACTTTATGTATTAATCTCATAGCTTTCGACAAGATAGTACTACTCCTTGATGGCACCCTAGAATGAATTCCAAGTGGGTGCGGTGTAACATTGTGAGCCTATACTTCATCCATCTACTCGTAGTAGGTTTCCCACGAGTCCTTGACGTGGGGGGCTGCTTTGAGAAGAGCGAAAAATAATCTTTTCCCAACTCGAAAATTCATGAACAGAAAAATAACCCTCTAGCAGATTTAACCATTTATCGACAACATTTGTGTCATCTGAACCTCGAATATGGGGATTTCAAAATTAGCTTGTACCTTAAACGGTGTAGCATTTCGAGAGTAGCTGTTCGAAGCCAATGCGTCGCCCCATGGGTAGCGGTTATAGACATATTTGGGAACTGCAACCCCAATCATATATGTCCATAAACCAAGGGCTTCTAAGTCCCTAAAAGTCTTGTTTCATACCCTAAAGGAACAAGGTCAGCTGATTAAATCATCTCCTAGAAGTTCTCCATAGAAAACTGCTCAGGACTGGTCAAAACTAGACCATACAGACTCCTCAGTGCAAAGGGTGCAATGCATCTCACCTGGCACATGCAAAAAGTGCGATGCATACTGAAAAGCCCTTCTATAGGGTGCGATGGGCGAGAGTAGACAAATAGTAGAGACAGTTTGTGAGGTGGATGATCATGGAATCTTCCAGAAACTTCTCCTGTGACACTTTCCTCTCTGAATTTGCTGAGGGATGAGTAAGAGATCATGATTCTCCAAGTGGAATCAAGAACTATCAGAGAGAGGACACTAATCAAAATCCAAGAAGTTGACTCAACCCCCTGTAATCATCTATATATGGATCCCTCATCCCAGAGATCCAAAGGCTGGAATCTCGTATCTCATAAGGAAGTGTTGTTGGTTTCCTGGTGGAACATCATAGTGTTGGGTGATCTAATCTTTTCATGAGGTGAAGAAGGGCCTTTATGGTGGGAGGATGACACTGGGTTAGATCAATGGTTTGTAATCCTCTCTTGTAATCTTTATATCAATAAATCTATTCGCATTTTCCTCCACATTCTTATATGTCTGATAATATATGCATTTGTGTGGTCAATATATATCTGGTCCTATATTGTTTATGATTTTAGATCTCTGCACTTTGAAGGTATTATGCTACTTTGACTTTACAAGTACTCTTTGAAACGGAGTAATCAAGGAAGGAGTGACAAAGATCCGTCAGAGGGGAGAAGGAACAAGCAGGGAACCAAATGAAAGATTGAGGTTGGTATTCTTTGCTCCTCTCCTATCTACTTCTGAAAATGAAAGTAACTTTAATCTGTTTGTTTCTAAGACAGCTACCCGTCTTAGTGGGACTAGAAGCTTTGCATAGACGCTAGATTTCTAGATAACAAAATGGCGACTCTGTTGGGGAGCGAATATATTTTTTGCTTGTCTATATTTGCTTACTTTATAAATGACAAACGGAGCCTGAAGTCAAGCCAGCTAGCCTTCGAACTACATTAGTGCAAAGTAGATCAATGCTGCTTTAGTCTATCTCCGTGTTTCGTTTATAAATTAAACAATTGATTTGAAAACATCCTAATTTCCCTGGTGGTGGCTAAAGTAGCCTCATTAGATCAGCCCCTGTAATTTGCATTTACTGACTATCATTAGCTTGGCTTAAATCCCTGAACTAAGCTGCAAACTGTAATGAAGAACCAAGTTTAAGTCTCGTCCCTGGACCATCGCACCTTCTCCTCTTGGGAATCTGGATGCATCACACCTCGCGTGTGCAGTAGGTGAGATGCATCGCTCTTTCCTTGTGTTATAGGTGTGATGATCAGATAAGACTTCTTTTGCTTCCAGATTTTGGTTTTTTGTTCACTCTCTTCAGTCAAAACTCCCTTCCTTTGCATCATTCAGCCTCCATTGTACAAAGAACTGTAAATGTTTTTATGTATTATTCGCCATTTACGGTCCTCCTTTACAAAGAAGTAGTGTAATCAAACTGTCGTCTTTTTATTTGGAAGTGTCGCAAGTGTCGTTTTCCGTCAAGGAAAAGAATCCTACTATTCTTGATAGTCAATTACACTATTACTGTTGTATTTGATTTGAGTTAATAGTTTTTCAAGTGTCGAAAACAATTTTCAATTCAGAATCGCAAAGTGTCTTCATTATCTTCCTTTCATCTTTTGAAGGGAAAATCGTTAGTACTCTCACTTGAAACAATTCAGATTTATACTTAGCATTCTTTTGGTCATTCACACATTACGAAAGTGAAAACAAATACATGCATGTGCATTTTCATTTAGACTGCTTGTTGATTTTGATTTAGGAAAGTGCATCTAGTGTGTGCTCTCTGCTCTATGTTGAAAGAATCTCGCTTCTCTTTCCTTAGTAGCTAGGATTTTCGTTGGAAAAAGAAGATTAAATGACTGCTTATCATCTTTGATTGCATTTTTGGAATTGTATATCTACATCATGCGGTGAATCTCAAAGGAAAACGTCTTAAGAAAGATCAACTGAAAAATAAATTCAATGAACATAAAAATAGTTTGGAACCTAACGCACAACATTTAGAAGTCTAGGCTAGAGATGTATTATGGCATCGTAAAGCCTTGTAACTATCGCTTTCATTGTAGGTTGGGTGATTCCTCCTCTTTGATATGACAAGTGCCAATATGAGCTTGTACTCCCACATACCATTGAATATATATTGGGAGACCATAATAGGCTATATCCTTTATCCTTAGGAATCCGTGTCTACTACCCTATCGATCGCAATGCACAGAACACAACATTCAGGAATATTGATTTCTATACCGTAAAAAGTATTCTACAGTTTTGCAATTGGTTTGGTAATCCCTCTGTCTAGAATTCCAGAGCAGTCTCTTTCATTCCTTTTTAGACTCCTTAAATGAAAATGTCCCTCTCAGCACTTGTCACTTCAAGCTCATTAAAAATCGAAGGAAAATAGAGTCATCTTTAGATTTTTCTTGACTCTTAAAAATTGAAAAAGCAAGTTGTGTCAAAGCATCATAAAATTTATTTTAATCGGAATAACGTCACTATTCCCTCACTGGTCTTAGGTTGAGGAAAATGGAGTCCACTAACCAAGGATTTCCCCTTGGAGGAAATCCTAGTCCATTCTCCTCTTGGGGAGATGTGGGTGCACCTCATATGGCCACATTGTCCCTCCCAGGACTGACAATCAGCTTTCCAATATGGCTCTTCTCGACCTCTATCATTCAAAACACCACGATTCCTGAGCAATCAAGTCAACAACTAAATAATACTAGAGTTACCCCCCAACCTTTTGCTTCACTTGTTTCTCCCTCCCCTCCTTCCTCTTCACTTGGTGAAGTTGGTAAAGCTAAAAACCAAGTAACTGAGAAGAAGAAGAAAGGAGAAGGAGAAGGGGAAGAAAAAGAAGGAGCCAAACGCAAAAAGGGGTAACCGTGCATCATCTAACGAAAATCCACACACTGCACGATCCAAACCCAAATCTCCATGTGTCATTTGCAAAGTGGACCACTATCATCGAGATGTACCATTTCAAATCATTGTACAAGCTTACAGAATTGTCATGGTCGGTACAATCATAGATGAAGGGGATTCTATGAGTATCCTTTCCTGAACTACTTGGAAAGCACTTGGTTTGCCATCGCTTCTACCTGAGATGTGAAACCTACTAGGCTTTGACAAAGGAACAAGTCGACCGTTAGGGATCCTTCCAATTTTTCCTATAACTTTGAGAGGGAAAACCGTGTATCTGAACGTAATGGTAGTCCGATGACCTTTATATTATAATTTGCTCCTTGGGCATGACTCTACTTATAGCATGGGAGCCATTGTCTCCTCACTCTTTCGAGTAATGTGTTTTCCGCATGAAGGCCAAGTGGTCTAGCTCGTGGACCAGCTTTCATTCCCCGGCTCACACATAGCTAATAGTAAAATGCCATCCCTAACTGGTCTTTTCACGGAAGGAATGTCTCATCAATCTCAAGTTCGTCCACCTGAAGAGCGTGAGTAATTCGGTGGCCATGACTGAAACCCAGGGGGCATGCACCTTGGTCTGCTTTGGCAGGGAAACTTTAGGTATAGGGTAGGTTTCCATGAAGGATATATGGCTAGTGTGACACCCGTCCATTTAGGAAAATGGGAATAGACGAGAATAAGATTCCCTCGTCAAGGTTAGGTGGTTGGAGCTAGAATCACCTTTGTTCAAATGGACTGAGCTGGGAAGTGTTTCTGTCTACTACGCAGATGGAAACTATCTTGCAAATGCAAGAACTTCTATATGGTAGCCTAGAAACTCTATTTCACTATACTTGGGGGCATGCAAACCATTTTGAATGCAAGTGAAGAGCTACCATTTATTTTCTTAATTTGTAGATTCTCGACCCTTTAAACTCATAGGATTGGTCGTTCCTAGCTCACATAAAGAAAGGATACGGAGCAAAGCTTCGAGTGGTGCAAGCTCCATAAAAATAGAACCTATCAATGAGACATCCTTATTATACAACTAGCATGAGTAGTTTTTATGCAAAGTTCAATCTCGTTAAAAATTAAACCTGAGCGATGAGAAAATGTTCCCCCAAAGTTTAAGCTCATTAAAAAACAAGCCAACCTCTGGTAAATAAGCATTCCGAATGCATTATCATCAGATTTTGAGCCCTGGTCGTCTTCTTACCATCACCTCCACTCTATTTTAGCCGATCATACGCCTCCATTTGATTGTTTACCCTTTTTAGGAACAACTATGACGAGTGATTCTGTTAGCCATCCTTGTGACATTGTCGTGATTGGAAAATTCCAAACCTTACCTGGAATCAGGTGCTACTCGAAAATATCACTCATTCCTCAAAAAATGAGTCTCTTTTCATCTGAGTCGTAAATTATGAAAATATTCCCAAGCAATTAGCCTCTTTATCTCGTTAAAGCTATCACAAGTGCTATCCCTCCTCTAGATTTTAATCTTTTTATTATTACACAAAAATATCGAGCGCTTGTCTTTTTCAGCTCATTAAAATTATCAAATATTTTTCGGACTTAAGGGATTATATGACAAAAAAGGATTACTAGAGTTTCCTTTCCATCCCTTTTCAAACTCTCTAAAATTGAAAAAGGATCGAGTTGTCTTTGTCGTTAAACTCATTAAAACCAATAGCGACAAAGTTGTCCATAGAGACAAGAACGAGTTTCATTGTTGCTAGGCTCATTAAAACATAACGATGGTTTTCCTTGAAGGGAAAATTATAGAACAAGCAAATGTTATCCTCCTCAAGCTTAATAAAAAATAAAGAGGTACTAGTCAGCAATGACTGGGAAAAAATTCGGGAAGAAAACTTGAACAAAATTTATTGGTAGCGACTCACAATCGAACATGACACTTTCACTCCATCACCATGATTGAGTCGGGTTGGGTTATTCCGTTCACCGGTCATAATACCATTGGTCCGTCGTATGATCCATGTTTGGGGTTAATGCTACCAATCCATTTTAGTGTTGCCTATATGTTCAGGAGAAGTCAATCAGAGAATTCACCAACCCAGCTTATGTCTCATCCGCTGCAATACCTTCACCCTTCATTCTTTCGTGAGCACCACCCTGAACCCTATATCATCAGATCGTTTTCACCTTTGAAAAATCATTTGCTTCATTCCATGTCGTAGATGTGGGATTCATTAAGGCCGTCCTATGATGGGTTACTTCTTGTCGACGACAGCTCATTATCCAAGAAGTCGATCTAGGAAGAACCCTTTGAGTACTTTGAAGCTTGCATGCCTCAATGGCAAGTTTCTCACTTCCGGCGATAGGTTTACAACAAAGGCCTTCGACCGAAAGACTTTGCGTGGTATGTGATGCCAAGTCCCATTTTCACACCATGAAAATTGTACTGTATTACCTTGAGGGTCATCATCATTATCGGTGATTCCTCTCATGCCTGTTAACAACATACAGCATTGGCTGGTAATCAGGTGATGTCTTTCCATGTTCGACTCCAGAACATTTTTCACATGGACCGACTTGTACTTCGGGCAAAGATTGGATGAGTTTGAAGACCCCAGATCTAGTTTCACCCATTCGGGCTGCAATATATTCAAGAAAATAAAGACATCAAATGCACATCATTGCTGCATAGATGATCATTCGAATCAAAGGATGATGGCTCTATCAGAATCATCAGTTTGCCACACAGACAGTTGTCTATCCTATGTACATGAAAATGAATTTATAAAGCTGAGCATGGGAATGCCCGCCTCAACTAGATCATGAAAATGTTATGAAGATAATGTGTTGTATTGTACCTTATTACACGTCGCCTTCTAGTTCGAAAAACCTTGGATTCTCATGATAAAGCATTTCACTCGACATCAAAAGATTTTCAACCTCATGCTTTAGGGGGAAACTGTTATAGACATATTTGGGAATTGCAACCCCAATCATATATGTCCATA
>APFE030924254.1:19746-35571 GCA_000404065.3 Pinus taeda
ATAAACCAAGGGCTTCTAAGTCCCTAAAAATGTTGTTTCATACCCTAAAGGAACAAGGTCAGCTGATTACATCATCTCCCAGAAGTTCTCCACAAAAAACTGCTTAGAACTGGTCAAAACTAGACCATACAGACTACTTAGTCCAAAGGGTGCGATATATCTCACATGCGACATGCAAAAAGTGTGATGAATACTAAAAATCCCTTCTATAGGGTACGATGGGTTAGAGTAGACAAATGGCAGAGACAATTTGCGAGGTGGATGATCATGGAATCTTCTAGCAACTTCTCTTGTGACACTTGCCTCTCTGAATTCGCCCAGGGATGAGTAAGAGATCATGAATCTCCTAGTGGAATCAAGAACTATCAAAGAGAGGGCACTAATCAAAATCTGAGAAGCTCACTCACCCGCTATAATCATCTATATATGGATCCCTCATCCCAGAGATCCAAAGGCTGGAATCTTGTATCTTGTAAGGAAGTGTTGTTGGTTTCCTGGTGGAACATCATAGTGTTGGGTGATCTAAGGTTTTCATGAGGTGAAGAAGGACTTTCATGCTTGGAGGATGACATTGGGTTAGATCAATGGGTTGTAATCCTCTCTTCTAATCTTTATATCAATAAAGCTATTCATGTTTTCCTCCACATTCTTGTATGTCTCATAATATATGCATTTGTGTGGTCAATATATATCTGCTCCTATATTGTTTATGATTATAGATCTGTGCACTTTGAAGGTATTATGTTGCTTTGACTTTACATGTACTCTTTGAAGCAGAGTAATGAAGGAAGGAGTGGCAAAGATCTATCAGAGGGGATAAGGAATAAGTAGGGAACCAAGTGAAAGATTGAGGTTGGTATTATTTGCTCCTCTCCTATCTACGTCTCCTAAAGGAAAACAAAAGAAACTTTAATCTGTTTGTTTATAAGATAGCTACCCATCTTAGTGGGACTAGCAGCTCTGCATAGACACTAGATTTCCTGATAACAGTAGCTACTAAAGGATCTAGGAAAAGTTGTCCATCATCGTGTGCCTTTGTCACTTGAGGGCTTCTTCGAGCAAGATTTTGATAGGATCTCCTAATCCCTTATATTTCTTTTCATCTTCCATGGGATGCCATTGTTATTTGTGAGGTTGGTCTTGCAAAGGTTCGATCAGTTGAAGCCCTAACTCTTTATATCCCGACCTCCTTGCGTACATGCAAAGAAAAAACAAAGAAAAAGCAGACCACTCCGACACCACTGATCCAGATTTAAACATGAACACAATAAATTACAGAGATAACCATAAACATAGATATGCATCGGAAATAATACTTCATTTCATTAATGTAAAACACTGAAATATGCTTATAAATAGAAATAGAAATAAACTAGCTAGGGTGATGGTAGCTTATCTATGAGAAGAGATGTGGTGGCTACATGCCTCTGAACTGTGTTAAAATGAGGCTTGAAGGCCTATTTATTGTTTAGAAACAATGTAAAACCCTAAACATCCAAAAACCTAACCTTAGAAGATGAAATGCCAAATTGTGGGCCCTGTTTGGGTAAATTGGTAGATCAACTTCCCAGGGTCGTAACTTTGGCATATGATCTTTGTTTGACGTGCAAAATATCTCCTTAGAAATATTTATCTGAGAACTACAACTTTTGGAAAAGGAACATCAGTCAGTGGACAATTGTTGCTCCGAGTTTTCCTAAAAAATGTAGTTTAGGGCCTGAAAACAGCTCCAGAAGCAGAGGACCATAAAAACTGCTAAAAATAGTAAATTATGCTACAACTAAGGAATCTGAAAAGCTAAAAGAAACAATGGTGGAGGTCCAAGTGGACTTGGATGGAGGCCACAAATATCCACCTAGATCACAAAGACACACAAGGGCTAAAACCTTTAGAAGATCATCAAGAGAATCAATCATCAAAACAAACCTCTCATCTCAAAGGCATCACAAGGACAATGATTACATCATTATATTTAAGAAGGAAGTTTCTAAAGAAGACATCAGAATCCCTTTTTCGTTCAAACAACTGTACACTTGAAGAATTCCTGGGAACATTGCATAATCATCACCGCGAAGAAGGAGACCTCGAGCAACCTTACCTCTACTAAAAAAAATAATAAATACAAATTTGAGCATATTAAAGAAAAAGGCAAGGATGCATGAAGTCATGGTTTACATATTGGCTAGGTGAAATCAACATAATATTTCCTTATATGGAATATGAGGTGGTTGACAAAAATGAAGGAACTATGAATGGCAATTCTTGGGAAGAAATATCTTAAGAGAGAGAAGAGATAATGAAAGAGGAAACTATGGAAAATACAATCAAGATATGTTGACTAGAATAAATTGGCCTTGATATCTTGATGGGAAATATATGAATCCTTTGGTAAAGCTTGGAAAGAAAGAAGAACCTTGAAAATTGAATATCTTGGAGATGTGTAAATATGTATGCACGATCCTGATTTTGCAACAAGGGGATATCATGCTGAAGGGACATCACTAAAGGTAAATATTGATTTGATGTTCATTTTTTATTTTTGAACAAAAATTGGATGGGTTGATATAGGACTACCAAAAGAGGGTTGTAGATGTTATCTACAAGTGACACTCATGTGATTGGATGGAGGATCCTGAAGGAAACATGGCATGGAAGAGATAGTTGTATGAAATAAATCCAAATGTCAACAAGAACATCACTTTCATACAAGAGGGAGGATTTCATGACTGACATGTGGAATGTTATGGATGGCCAATACCCTACAAGATGAAGGCTTTATAAATATACATACAAAATTCATGACATCGAATGGAGGATCTATACAAGTAGTTGAAGGTCCAATGGTATCCACCATAGAAGAGATAACTCATGTTGGAAATAGGTCCCTAGGTAAGAGGGAGATTGGAAGCAAGTTTTTGGTTAAGAAGGAGCTTGGAAGCAAGTCCCTTGCTAAGAAGGAGCATGTACAATTCCCTAGTTAAGAGGGAGGTTGTGTACATTCATTTTTTGAGAATTGCTACATTGTTTGATAGGAACCGGCATATCCTCTATAGTTGAGAGGGAGAGATAGAAAAATCATCCTTGTCTTTGATGGGCCTCTAAATTAGACATAAATTAAGGCCCATACCTTTGAATTAAACATTCATTTAAGTCCTATGACCATCCTTCAACACATTAAACCTCTATTTCTACATTAGATAATGTATTTTTAACTTTAATATATTCATTAGGAAGGTTTATGAGTAATTGGATATTTGTGCCTAATATTATTTATTTTTGTGGAATATTATGAGAATATTGGGCAGATTATGAATATTTGAAGGAGGATATAATTTAGGGACTTGTTCCCTACTAAAAGAGAATCAATAATGAATAATTAATCAACAAGATATTATGGAATTATGGCACACATTTTGGAACTCCAATGATTGAGAAAATCTAGGAATGTGTTCTCTCCCATTTAATGCAGATTCATGTTATTAGCGACCACATCCACTAATCAACGGATTTTGGTGGGGAAAACATTATACTTTCACGGGGAATGATTCCTAATCATTTTGTATAAGTACCAAGTCAAATTTTCCTCTAGGAATAGATTTTCATTAGTGTTCTTGTGGAGAGAACTCGTATTTTTGCAGCTCCATTGTATTTTATTGCAGGGATGTAATTCTATTGATGAAAGTAATGAAGATCGGTGTCATGTTCACCTTCTTAATCTTGTTCTCCTCCATAGGACTATAATTTTCCTTGGCTTGGACATCCTAGGAGCCTCACAGCCCTTTTGTATCATTTTATTTCCTTCTTTTCATTTATTCACATGCATCTCTTGTTTTTATTTCTTTCTATTTCTGCATTTAGTATTAATGATTTCTTCTTGTAGGATTGAGTTAAAGGATTGGTGTAAGTCATTTTGCATGATGAAAAGCATTATTTCATCATTGGAAAAGATTTGTAATTTAATATCAATCACTGAGCTACTTGTATTAGTCTTCCTATTCCCAAATCTAGATTTTTGGAACTCCTTTGTGGGAAAGAACAATAAATTTCTGCTATTTTTTTGGGCATGCTAATGAGCTTCAATCAAGTTAGTTCCAATTGCATTAGATCTAAAAAACATTCTAGTTCATAAGAAAAATTACCCCATTGCATTTTCACTTGATTAGGTTAGCCATTTTTTATATTTACTAGCTCACTAGTTCTCGAATTTCTAGATTTTCGACTAGTAATGTTTTTATATTTTTTAGTATGCGTTAGTAGAGGTATGTTTTAGTGATCCCACTTGGAATGGGGACCTAAGACATCCTAGTTAATAAAAAAAAATTCCCATCCAACTTTTATTTGATTTTCTTGTTCATTTGATTAATTATAATTTCGTATAGTAAATTTTTAACATCTTGTTGTAAATGAGGGGATCCTATAGGAAATCATTGTAGCATCGTGTAGGAAATCACTGTGGTGTCCTATAGGAAATCCTGTTTTGAGTCCAAATTGAGAAAAATCATCATGGAAGCTAGGATTAGGCCTCTAATTGACCTCCATGCCATGAAGACCATTTTAACCCTCCTTCTCCACACTTTTCTCCCCTGCCAAAGATAAAGGAAAGATTATCATTTGCATTTATAAAGTAAAAATATATAAAAAATTAATTCTCTTATATTTACACATGCAAACAATAGTTAATATTTTCTAGATTAGATTTCATGCTCAGTTAATTTATCTCATCACATGTGGTAAATAGGGTTAAGCTAGGTTTCTTTAACATTTAGTTCATGATCTTTATGCAATTAGAATAGGTTTCTTTCCTTGCACTTTCTTTCTTGCAATAGGTTAGGATTTCATTTCAAACATTTCATTTTCTGCAACTAGTTTAAGATTTAACTTTAGTACATGCACTCCATTGCATCATGATAGCAAATGAATGACACATTTTATGGTGCACATATAGTGCTGATAGTTAAAGTTGGTAGCCTTGGGGGTTGCAGCATTCTTGATGCAATATTGAGGCTCATCACTTTTTGGTGTCGTTGCCAGGGAAGTGTTAAAGTATGTATTTTTTTTCTTCCCTAGTTGATTCATTTAGTTTTACTTTGTGCAAAAACAAAAATTATTTGTGTTAGGAATATTTAATTTCAAAAGTAGAAAACTCCATTGCATTATAGTTTTCATTCAATCATAAAAACAAAAAAATATCCAACACCAGAGCACCCGTCCATTTGATCACATGGTGCAGTAAGAGCCACATCACCATTCGTTTAGGGTCTCAAAATGGCTCTCGAAGTTCATGACTCGAAAAACTGCTAAAAATAGTAAACTGTGCTACAATTAAGGAAACTGAAAAGCTCAAAGAACCAATGGTGGGGGTCCAAGTGGACATGGCGAGTGGCCACCAATATCCACCTAAATCATTCCTCCCCCTTAGGAAGCAATGGTCCCATATTACGTTGAGTTCCTCCATGAGATGAGGAAACTTCTACTGAACTTTCTCCCTGGTCAAGGAGTTGCCCTACTTTGACAACTTTATATAGTTGGATATTCCGCTCGTGAGTGTGCTTGATCTATGTGTCCATGATCTGATCCATTGGAGCTTATTCCATGCAATCTGGATTCAACTCTCTGGGTGTGAGTTGTTCTACAATGTGAGATGTGTTTAGTAATGGTGGAAAGTATCGCCGAAGGCAGTCAACATTGAACACTAGGTGCAGGCCAAGGAATGGGGGAATGCTGAGCTCAAATGCCTTGTCTCCCACAACCTTGGCAATGGTGTAAGGACCATCTCAGTGTGTTCTAAGTTTTTGATAGGCTTTGGTAAGGCGTTCCTTTTTCAAATGCAACTAGACTTTGTCGCCCACCTGAAACTTGTGTGGCACCCGATGTTGATCATGTCGCTGCTTGTACTTGGAATTTGATTTCTCCAAAATGTCATGGACTTGCTGCCGAATATGTTGCATGTTCTCAATGAATTTGTTTGCCTTATCTGCTTCGGACTGGACATGAGCCGAATCTGCATGAGTAGCTACAAATGGCATGGCCACCTCAATGGGACACAGTGGTTGGAATCCCAAGCCCACCTAAAAAGGGTTGTGGCTAGTCGAGTTGTGGAGAGCCCGGTTATAGCTATGTTGAACATAGCGAAGGCTCTCATCTCATGTGAATGGATGCTTTGAGTTGTACTTGCATAGAATGTGTATGATCATCGTGTTGACGACCTCTGTCTAGCCATCAGTTTGAGGATGGAAGGTTGTGGACTTAGTGAGTTTGGTCTCCAGGATTGACGAGAGACTTGATGAAAATGTACTGAGGAACTTGCTATCCCAATCTAATATAATAGACTATGGCATCCCAAAGTGTACCCACACTTGCTTAAATAAGAGTTTAGTAGTGGCTTGTACTATGATATTCTTGTTGGAGGCCGCCATAATGGCCGTCTTCGAGAACTTGTTGACGACCACAAAAACATAGTCATTTCCATGCTTAGTGGAAGGAAGGCCTCACATGTAATCCATGGAGATGGATTCCCAAGGTCGACTAGGGGTAGGTAGCACGATATAGAGGCCTGGCTTCTTGATGGTCAGTTTGGCAATGGCATAGGCAGTGCATGATGTGATGTACTTCTCGAAATTGTGTCCAAGATTGAGCCAATAGAAATACTTCTGCATTACTCCCATTATTTTCTTGAGCTCGAAATGTTGAGCAACCCAACTATAGTGTGCTTCCCAAATCATCTTAACACGCTCACTTGAAGGAAAACAAAGGTGACACAAGTGGCATAATAGGGCATCTTGGAGGTGAAAATCTGGAACATGCTGACTTTCCAATAGTGTCTGGTGTTTGTGGCCAAATTATGGGTTGCTTATGTAGAGAAGTTGCAAATGAGAGGTCTCGTGCCCACATTATTTGATCACGGTGGTTAATTCCATTAGCGGTGGTCAATTGAGGCAATCTGCAACATTATTGGTGCTGCCCTTCTTATACTTGATATTCAAATAGAATTGTTGCAAGTATGTGCACCACTTCTCATTGTGATCATTCTGTAATTTCCCTTGGGTCTGTATGAACTATAAGGGTCGGTGGTTTGTGTGGATGACCGTTTCCTTCCCCAAAATGTAATGCTTCCATTGTTGGGAGGCCTTCACAACGGAATACATCTCTTCGTAATAAGTGGGATAATTATCGATTGTGTCTCAAAGTGTCTCACTATGATATTCCACTCGATGTCCGTGTTGGGTAAGGACTACCCCAATATCATAGTCAAAGGCATCTATTTCGACCTCAAATGGTTGTTGCATGTGTGGTAATGTGAGCACTGGTGTCGAGGATAGGCGATATTTGAAATTTGTGAATGCCTTCAGTTGAGATTCAGACCGAAACAATTTTGTTTGCACTCCTCCATTGGTGACTTGACTCAAGGGCCAAGTGATATGAGAAAATCCTAACATGAACTTGTGGTAGAAGTTGGCAAGATCTAGAAAGCTGCAGAGCTCTGTGAGAGTGGTTGGAGATGGCAAATCCCGAATGAATTGGATCTTGGCTAGATCCACATGCACCCCCTATTCATCAACACTGTATTCAAGATACTGAACCTGGGTCATGCCAAAATTACATTTCTCCAAATTGGCACATAACTTGTGTTTCTGTAGTGTTTGGAGAACCTGTCGGATGTGGTGGAGGCGCTATTCCCCACTCTCGCTGAAGATGAGGATGTTATCCAAGTATACCACTACAAATGAGTCGGTGAATGGCCACAAGATGTCATCCATTAGCCTCATGAAGGTTGGGGGAGCATTCGTCAATCTCAAAGGCATAACCAACCATTCAAAAAGGCACTCCTTGGATTTAAAGGCAGTCTTCCACACATGAGAGGGTTTGATTGGTACTTGGTGATATCCTGACCTCAAACCAATCTTGCTAAATATTTTCCCCCTTTAGTTGGTCCAGGAGGTCATCAATCTATGGGATTGGCTACCTATTATAGTCAGTGATCTTGTTCTGCACCTGATAGTTAATACAAAGTCTCTAAGTCCCATCCTTATTCTGTACCAATAGGATCTGGCTCTCACAAGGCGATGAACTCGAACGGAGGTGACCTTTCTGTAGCAGCTCCTAAATCTACCTCTTGATTTCATCGTTCTCTAGAATGGAGCACCAATAGATTGGTCCATTGGGCATCGGTGCACCTCGGGTCAGATCGATGGAGTTCTTGACCTCACAGTGCAAAGGAGCCCCTACGGGGGAGGCGAAGATGTCCTCGTACTTCTCCGTGACCTTTTCCATCTGTAGTTTTCATGCAAAGGGGCCTTGTCTAGAGCTCGTGGCCACCGTATTAGTCTTTCCTTGAGGGCGTATCATCAAGAAAATAGATTTACCGGTTTTGGAAATGAGCTTATTGCATTGTTTTGCAGTAACCAAAGAGATGGTGGTAGGTGGTGCTACCTTTGGTATCTTGTACAACTTATTTCCCAAAGTAACAATAACAGCACAGGGCCTTCATTCATACACAACATGTCGCTTCCACAAGTATGGTTGTCCTAATAATACATCACAAACTTCAAGGGGATAAATCTCACACAATACCTTAGCCATGAAGGGCTTGATGTTGTATGGAAGGTGACAATGTTGGCTCACACGAAGATCCCGTCCTTAGTGAAGCCACCCGATGGTGTATGGTTGTGGATGTGCTATGGTCGGTAAGCCCAACCACTTCACGACCCCTACCGAAATGAGGTTCTTTCGGCTCTCGCTATCAACAATGAACTGTAGCAGGGAGCCCTTTACCCACATCTCGGAGTGGAAGATATGCTCCTCCACCTGTGGATCTTCACGTTCTTCATTCTGTATCTTTGCGTTGGTAACGGTGGCATTGGGCTCTGCATCAATAATTTGCTTCCCTTTTTCATTCCCCTTGTCGGGTTCTCACCCAGAGTTAGAACATACATCTGATTCTAAAACCCTTAGCTCGACCATGAGTGACTTCTTGGTCCAACACTCACTTGTGTTGTGAGTGGAACTCTTACGGAACTCACACCACTTTCTCCTATCCTTTTTTGGCTTCACGATGTTGTTATTTTCTTGCAGCTTTGTTGGGTTGTCTTGGGCTACTCTACCTTGGCTTTGTCCTTTGTTCTACGGTTTGGGGGAACCTTTCCCTTGCTTCAGATTCCCAGATCCAAACTCTCACTTGTTCTCTTTAAACTTTTTCTCAACCTTGATGGCATATCAGTATGCTAAGCGAGGAGATGTTTAGGAATTCTACTTCTTCCTGGATGTACTTGTGGAGGCATCCATGGTATTTGAGTACCAAATGCTCCTTTGAATCCTTGATACCCAACTTTGTGCAAAGGGTATGGAAAATGTTGGTAAACTCTAGCACGTCTTGGTCCCTTCCCAACTGTAGCATGGTCCACTTTATGTATTAATCTCATAGCTTTCGACAAGGTAGTACCGCTCCTTGATGGCACCCTAGAATGAATTCCAAGTGGGTGCGGTGGAACATTGTGAGCCTATACTTTCATCCATCTACTCGCAGTAGGTTTCCCACGAGTTCTTGACGTGGGGGGCTGCTTTGAGAAGAGTGAAAAATAATATGTTCCCGACTCGAAAATTCATGAACAGAAAAATAACCCTCTAGCAGATTTAACCATTTATCGACAACATCTGCGTCATCTGACCCTCGAATATGGGGATTTCAAAATTAGCTTGTACCTTAAACGGTGTAGCATTTCGAGAGTAGCTGTTGGAAGCCAATGCGTCGCCCCATGGGTAGCGGTTATAGACATATTTTGGAACTGCAACCCCAATCATATATGTCCATAAACTAAGGGCTTCTAAGTCCCTAAAAGTCTTGTTTCATACCCTAAAGGAACAAGGTCAGCTGATTACATCATCTCCTAGAAGTTCTCCATAGAAAACTGCTCAGAATTGGTCAAAACTAGACCATACAGACTCCTCAGTGCAAAGGGTGCAATGCATCTCACCTGCCACATGCAAAAAGTGCGATGCATACTGAAAAGCCCTTCTATAGGGTGCGATGGGCGAGAGTAGACAAATAGTAGAGATAGTTTGTGAGGTGGATGATCATGCAATCTTCCAGAAACTTCTCCTGTGACACTTGCCTCTCTGAATTTGCTGAGGGATGAGTAAGAGATCATGAATCTCCAAGTGGAATTAAGAACTATCAGAGAGAGGACACTAATCAAAATCCAAGAAGTTGACTCACCCCCCTGCAATCATCTATATATGGATCCCTCATCCCAGAGATCCAAAGGCTAGAATCTCGTATCTTGTAAGGAAGTGTTGTTGTTTTCCTGGTGGAACATCATAGTGTTGGGTGATCTAATCTTTTCATGAGGTGAAGAAGGGCCTTCATGCTGGGAGGATGACACTGGGTTAGATCAATGGTTTGTAATCCTCTCTTGTAATCTTTATATCAATAAAGCTATTCGCGTTTTCCTCCACATTCTTATATGTCTGATAATATATGCATTTGTGTGGTCAATATATATCTGTTCCTATATTGTTTATGATTCTAGATCTCTGCACTTTGAAGGTATTATGCTACTTTGACCTTACAAGTACTCTTTGAAACGGAGTAATCAAGGAAGGAGTGACAAAGATCCGTCAGAGGGGAGAAGGAACAAGCAGGGAACCAAATGGAAGATTGAGGTTGGTATTCTTTGCTCCTCTCCTATCTACTTCTGAAAATGAAAGTAACTTTAATCTGTTTGTTTCTAAGATAGCTACCCGTCTTAGTGGGACTAGAAGCTTTGCATAGACGCTAGATTTCTAGATAACAAAATGGTGACTCTCTTGGGGAGCGAATATATTTTTTGCTTGTCTATATTTGCTTACTTTATAAATGACAGACGGAGCCTGAAGCCAAGCCAGCTAGCCTTCGAACTACATTAGTGCAAAGTAGATCAATGCTGCTTTAGTCTATCTCCATGTTTTGTTTATAAAGTGAACAATTGATTTGCAAACATCCTAATTTCCCTGGTGGTGGCTAAAGTAGCCTCATTAGATCAGCACTTGTAATTTGCATTTACTGACTATCATTATCTTGGCTTAAATCCCTGAACTAAGCTGTAAACTGTAACGAAGAACCAAGTTTAAGTCTCGTCCCTCGACCATTGCACCTTCTCCTCTTGGGAATCTGGATGCATCACACCTCGCGTGTGCAGTAGGTGAGATGCATCGCTCTTTCCCTGTGTTATAGGTGTGATGATCAGATAAGACTTCTTTTGCTTCTAGATTTTGGTTTTTTGTTCACTCTCTTCAGTCAGGAGTTTGTTGTCTGTGGCTAGTATACCACTGTGGAAACTCCCTTCCTTTGCATCATTCAGCCTCCATTGTACAAAGAACTGTAAATGTTTTTATGTATTGTTCGCCATTTACGGTCCTCCTTTACAAAGAAGTAGTGTAATCAAAGTGTCGTCTTTTTATTTGGAAGTGTCGCAAGTGTCATTTTCAATCAAGGAAAAGAATCCTACTATTCTTGATGGTCAATTACACTATTACTCTTGTATTTGATTTGAATTAATAGTTTTTCAAGTGTCGAAAACAATTTTCAATTCAGAATCGCAAAGTGTCTTCATTATCTTCCTTTCGTCTTTTGAAGGGAAAATCGTTAGTACTCTCACTTGAAATGATTCAGATTTATACTTAGCATCCTTTTGGTCATTCACACATTACGAAAGTGAAAACAAATACATGCATGTGCATTTTCATTTAGACTGCTTGTTGATTTTGATTTAGGAAAGTGCATCTAGTGTGTGCTCTCTGCTCTATGTTGAAAAAATCTCGCTTCTCTTTCCTTAGTAGCTAGGATTTTTGTTGGAAAAAGAAGATTAAATGACTGCTTATCATCTTAGATTGCATTTTTGGAATTGTATATCTACATCATGTGGTGAACCTCAAAGGAAAACGTCTTAAGAAAGATCAACTGAAAAATAAATTCAATGAACATAAAAACAGTTTGGAACCTAACGCACAACATTTAGAAGTCTAGGCTAGAGATGTATTATGGCATCGTAAAGCCTTGTAACTATCGCTTTCATTGTAGGTTGGGTGATTCCTCCTCTTTGATATGACAAGTGCCAATATGAGCTTGTGCTCCCACATACCATTGAATATATATTGGGAGACCATAAAAGGCTATATCCTTTATCCTTAGGAATCCGTGTCCACTACCCTATCGATCGCAATGCACAGAACACAACATTCAGGAAGATTGATTTCCGTACCGTAAAAAGTATTCTACAGTTTTGCAATTGGTTTGGTAATTCCTCTGTCTAGATTTTCAGAGTAGTCTCTTTCATTCCTTTTTAGACTCCTTAAATAAAAATGTCCTTCTTAGCACTTGTCACTTCAAGCTCATTAAAAATCGAAGGCAAATAGAGTCATCTTTAGATTTTTCTTGACTCTTAAAAATTGAAAAGGCAAGTTGTGTCAAAGTGTCATAAAATTTATTTTAATCGGAATAATGTCACTATTCCCTCATTGGTCTTAGGTTGAGAAAAATGGAGTCCACTAACCAAGGATTTCGCCTTGGAGGAAATCCTAGTCCGTTCTCCTCTTGGGGAGATGTCGGTGCACCTCATATGGCCACATTGTCCCTCCCAGGACTGACAATGAGCTTTCCAATATGGCTCTTCTCGACCTCTGTCATTCAAAACACCACGATTCCTGAGCAATCAAGTCAACAACTAAATAATACTAGAGTTACCCCCCAACCTTTTGCTTCACTTGTTTCTCCCTCCCCTCCTTCCTCTTCACTTGGTGAAGTTGCTAAAGCTAAAAACCAAGTAACTGAGAAGAACAAGAAACGAGAAGGAGAAGGGGAAGAAAAAGAAGGAGCCAAAGGCAAAAAGGGGTAACCGTGCATCATCTAAAGAAAATCCACACACTGCACCATCCAAACCCAAATCTCCATGTGTCATTTGCAAAGAGGACCACTATCATCCAGATGTACCATTTCAAATCATTGTACAAGCTTAAAGAATGGTCATGGTCGGTACCATCATAGATGAAGGTGATTCTATGAGTATCCTTTCCTTTCAAGGTTAGGTGGTTGGAGCTAGAATCACCTTTGTTCAAATGGACTGAGCTGGGAAGTGTTTCTATCTACTACGCAGATGGAAACTATCTTGCAAATGCAAGAACTTCTATATGGTAGCCTAGAAACTCTATTTCACTATACTTGGGGGCATGCAAACCATTTTGCATGCAAGTGAAGAGCGATCATTTATTTTCTTAGTTTGTAGATTCTCGACCCTTTAAACTCATAGGATTGGTCGTTCCTAGCTCACATAAAGAAAGGATACGGAGCAAAGCTTCGAGTGGTGCAAGCTCCATAAAAATGGAACCTATCAATGAGACATCCTTATTATACAACTAGCATGAGTAGTTTTTATGCAAAGTTCAATCTCGTTAAAAATTAAACCTAAGCGATGAGAAAATGTTCCCCCAAAGTTTAAGCTCATTAAAAAACAAACCAGCCTATGGTAAATAAGCATTCCGAATGCATTATCATCAGCTTTTGAGCCCTGGTCGTGTTCTTACCATCACCTCCACTCTATTTTAGCCGATCATACGCCTCCATTTGATTGTTTACCCTTTTTAGGAACAACTATGACTAGTGATTCTGTTAGCCATCCTTGTGACATTGTCATGATTGGAAAATTCCAAACCTTACCTGGAATCAGGTGCTACTCGAAAATATCACTCATTCCTCAAAAAATGAGTCTCTTTTCATCTGAGTCGTAAAATATGAAAATATTCCCGAGCAATTAGCCTCTTTATCTCGTTAAAGCTATCACAAGTGCTATCCCTCCTCTAGATTTTAATCTTTTTATTATTACACAAAAATATCGAGCGCTTGTCTTTTTCGGCTCATTAAAATTATCAAATATTTTTCGGACTTAAGGGATTATATGACGAAAAAGGATTACTAGATTTTCCTTTCCATCCCTTTTCAAACTCTCTAAAATTGAAAAAGGACCAAGTTGTCTTTGTCGTTAAACTCATTAAAACCAATAGCGACAAAGTTGTCCATAGAGACAAGAACGAGCTTCATTGTTGCTAGAATCATTAAAACATAACGATGGTTTTGCTTGAAGGGAAAATTATAGAACAAGCACATGTTATCCTCCTAAAGCTTGATAAAAAATAAAGAGGTACTAGTCAGCAATGACTGGGGAAAAATTCGGGAAGAAAACTTCAACAAAATTTATTGGTAGCGACTCACTCTCGAACATGACACTTTCACTCCATCACCATGATTGAGTCGGCTTGGGTTATTCCATTCACCGGTCATAATACCATTGGTCCATCATACGATCCATCTTTGGGGTTAATGCTACCAATCCATTTCAGTGTTGCCTATATGTTCAGGAGAAGTCGATCAGAGAATTCACCAACCCAGCTTGTGTCTCATCCGCTGCAATACTTTCACCCTTCATTCTTCCGTGAGCGCCACCCTAAACCCTATATCATCAGATCGTTTTCACCTTTGCAAAATCATTTGCTTCATTCCATGTCGTAGATGTGGGATTCATTAAGGCCCTCCTATGATGGGTTACTTCTTGTCGACGACAGCTCATTATCCAAGAAGTCGATCTAGGAAGAACCCTTTGAGTACTTTGAAGCTTACATGCCTCAATGGCAAGTTTCTCACTTTCGGCGATAGGTTTACATCAATGGCCTTCGACCGAAAGATTTTGCATGGTGTGCGATGCCAAGTCCCATTTTCACACCATGAAAATTGTACTATATTACCTTGAGGGTCATCATCATTATCGGTGATTCCTTTCATGCCTGTTAACAACTTACATCATTGGCTGGTAATCAGGTGATGTCTTTCCATGTTCGACTCCAGAACATTTTTCACATGGACCGACTTGTACTTTGGGCGAAGATTGGATGAGTTTGAAGACCCCAGATCTAGTTTCACCCATTCGGGCTGCAATATATTCAAGAAAATAAAGACATCAAATGCCCATCATTGGTGCACAGATGATCATTCGAATCAAAGGATGATGGCTCTATCAGAATCATCAGTCTGCCACACAAACGGTTGTCTATCCTATGTACATGAAAATGAATTTATAAAGCTGAGCATGGGAATGCTCACCTCAACTAGATCATGAAAATGTTATGAAGATAATGTGTTGTATTATACCTTATTACACGTCACCTTCTAGTTCGAAAAACCTTGGATTCTCATGATAAAGCATTTCACTCGACATCAAAAGATTTTCAACCTCATGCTTTAGGGGGCAACTGTTATAGACATATTTGGGAATTTCAACCCCAATCATATATGTCCAGAAACCAAGGGCTTCTGAGTCCCTAAAAATGTTGTTTCATACCCTAAAGGAACAAGGTTAGCTAATTACATCATCTCCCAGAAGTTCTCCACAAAAAACTGCTTAGAACTGGTCAAAACTAGACCATACAGACTACTCAGTGCAAAGGGTGCAATATATCTCACATGCGACATGCAAAAAGTGTGATGAATACTAAAACTCCCTTCTGTAGGGTACGATGGGTTAGAGTAGACAAATGGTAGAGACAATTTGCGAGGTGGATGATCATGGAATCTTCCAGAAACTTCTCCTGTGACACTTGCCTCTCCGAATTCGCCCATGGATGAGTAAGAGATCATGAATCTCCAAGTGGAATCAAGAACTATCAAAGAGAGGACACTAATTAAAATCCCAGAAGCTCACTAACCCCCTGTAATCATCTATATATGGATCCCTCATCCCAGAGATCCAAAGGCTGGAATCTTGTATCTTGTAAGGAAGTGTTGTTGGTTTCCTGGTGGAACAT
>APFE030924254.1:59770-74351 GCA_000404065.3 Pinus taeda
AGAAGCCAATCCTGAGGTATGGGTAAAGTTGGGGGAAGAACCACACAACATTAATACTACCATCTTGGAAACTAAGCAAGAACTGAAGGATGAGATGGCCCAGTTACAGGGAGATAATGAAAGGCTGATGTAGGAGCAGGAAAATATTATGAAGAGTCAATTTGATAGATAGAATCAGTGACATCCAATACCCAGCCCAGAGCATGGGAACATGACTGGAGAGAAAGAATTTTGAACCGAGAACTTGGAAATGGATTGCGGTGAGGAAAATTAGGAGGAAACGTATGATAATGCATCATAACGCAAAATGCAGAAAAGACAAAGGGTAGGACTGCAAGGAGAATTTCAGAAAATTAAATTGTCGCTCTTCGATGTTGAATAGGAGGAGGCAGCTAAAGCTTGGCTTATTTATATGAATAAATATTTCCATCTATATGAATATTACCATAACTTAAAAGCTCAATTGGCCATCTTTGAGTTGCAAGGGAAAGGCACCCTATGGTGGGAGGAGGTAAAATCTATGTGTGGAGTGAATGAGCAAAGTATAACTTGGGAAAAGTTTAAAAAATATTTTAAGGAGAGGTATCTAACTGAAATATTTTATGATGGAAAAGAAAAGGAATTCCATGATCTTCGATTGGAACAGATGACTATGGATGAATTCATAGAAAAAATTACATCCTTTCTTCGATATGTTCCTTACATACGAGAGGAAAAGGAGAAAACATAATGATTTATCAGCAGCCTATCATTGTTCATGAAAGAGCATCGCTAGTTAAATAACCCAAAAACCATAGATAAAGTTATATGAAAATCTTGGATTTGCTATCAGCAATACAGACAAAAGGGAGATGTGGGGAAAAGATAGGTTGATAAAAGGGGAATTAAATTCCAACAACAAGGGAAATAAAGTTGTGATTAGCAAGGGACCCCATAAAGGAAAAGAAAACGGAAACATGAATAGAAATCAACCCAGATTTAAATTTCCAAATGAGTCTAAGACTACTGAGGAGTGAGAAAGAACTGAAGTGGATATAACATCTAGACCTCGAGTATAGTGTTGGGGATGTGGAGGACCACTTTATGTTAAAAATTGTCCCCATCACAATAGAACTCATCACGTTGCACAAATTGAGAAAGCATCAACTGTGGGAGAAGTAGAAAGAAACATTCCAAAAATTAATGCTGCCCTTGAAGACCATCAAGCGGAATACCAGCCAAACAAGATAGAATTTGATGATAAAATCTGAGATCAAAATCTATCTATTTTTATTGATCCAAGAGTTATTTTGAGTTATATTAGCCCTAAGTTAGTGGAATAATTTTGTTTGCAAGTTGTTAAGTTTAAGAGTCCTTGGTTAGTATAGCTAGCTACAAGGAAAAAAGGAAGGGTGTTGGCCAAGGTCAACAGTTTCCCCTTACAATTAATTGGTCACTCTCTTGTGGCAGACCTGAATGTATTTCCCTTAGGATCTTATGATATCCTTACACGTATGGACTCGTTGGAAATGCATTGGTCCCTCATTAACTGTAAAACCAAAACCATTAGCTATATGGATGAAGAGGGAAAGAGGTAGGAAATTCAAGGCATAATTAGACCTTTAAAATTAAGAACGGTAACCAACTCTGAATTAGAAAAGTGCATCTGAAACGGATGTAAAATATATCCAGTATTGGTAGGATATGCCAATTCAAAGAGAAAATATGTTTCTTTAGAAAATATACCTGTAATACATAATTTTCCAGATGTGTTTCCTGAAGAAATTTGGGGACTTCCTCCAAAAGAGACATAGATTTAACCATCGAATTAATTGCGGGAGCTGCCGCGATATCACGAGCCCCAAATCGCATGAGCATACCAGAGTTGACAAAGCTAAAGATCCAGCTACAAGAACTGCTTGATAAAAAGTACATCTTCACAATTCCATCACCTTGGGGAGCCACGATACTCTTCGTTAAGAAGAACGATGGAACCCTACGAATGTGCATGCATTACTAGCAATTAAAAAAACTAACCATCAAAAATAAGTACCCCTTACCTCGTATAGACGAGCTATTTGATAAGGTGCTGGGTGAAACCATGTTTTTAAAGATCGACCTTCATTCCGGTTACTACCAGATTAGAGTTAAGGAGGATGACATAGCTAAGATAGATTTTAGAACACTCTATGGACATTATGAGTTCGTTGTGTTGCCATTTGGGCTAACTAATGCCCCCACAATTTTCATGTGTCTCATGAACAATATATTCCATCAGTATTTGGATAAATTTGTGTTGATTTTTATCGATGACATATTAATTTACTCTCAGAATGTAGAAGAGCACAAAGAACATCTCCATATAGTTCTGCAAACTTTTGTTGAAATTTCTAATTTTACTCAATTAGAAACCCTCCATGCACTTTATCTGATTTATTCCTACCTACTTGTTACTTTTCCTTAACAAGTTATCTACAATGTAAATACTAAAAATAAACATTAGTGCATGCTCAACATATTACAGATCAACAACTAAAAGAAACAAGAACAAACACACCATATGACACCATTATTTTTGGACTACTGTCCCCAAAAATACCCAATGCGAGAAAATCGATGCAACTATCTAAGGGTTTTTCTTATTAAGCAATATGAGAGTACAATCTCGGTGTTGAAACTAGCCTACCCAACAGAGAATTTATTTAGCAGTAATACTCTCTGTTTTTGAAAAATCTACTCGTTGAAACCCTCGATAATCTTTTCGGCAGCTATTTAGCACCAATTTGGCCCATAAACCCTAGCGTATGCCCAATATAGACTATGTGAGTCTCTCCTAGCCTAGTCTTAGCACTATGTCAGCCTATCTTGGCATGTGATAGCCCAAGGAGGCTCTGCATCAACTCTCTTAGCCTCTGCATCAGCTACGCTGGCCCCTCTGGTGCTGTGTGTCTCTCTCTCTGGCTTCTTTTGCTGTTATCCTCACAATATCTATGCCTCTCTGTCTCTCTATACTCAATGCCCCTCAGTTTCTCTCCCAATCACCGATTCTATCTCTCTTAGCAAACCTCGCTCTAGAGAATAGAATGACTCATCACTTTGGTGTCTTCTCCAAGTGACCCTCAAACCTCCTCTTATACTTTTCTTGTTGACATCTCAATGGCCAAGACTTGATCCATGTCTTTTGCACCACTCTAATACATTCATATTAATACACATTAATATTTTATTTTCCCTAAGTTTAGACTTAGGGACTCCATTAAAAATATTAATGATTTGAATATCTTATGATCTATTTAGAATATAAACCCTTTCTGGGTATTGGAGTTCTCATGTGCCCCAACCTCTCCACCAAATTTCATGGCTATATCACATGTGACGCTACCACAAATCAACAACTTTAAGAGAGCATCACTTGTATGCAAAATACAACAAATGTGACTTATTTGAGGAACAAATCCAATATTTAGGACATGTCATTACGAAGGATGGAATTGTTGTAGACCCCAAAAAGATAAAAGGAATAATGGATTGGCTAGTACTAAAATATGTGGTGAACATAAGGTCATTCATGGGTCTAGCTCGATACTATAGGCGATTTATCGAAGGATTTTCCACGGTAGCATACCCCATCACTTCTCTGAAAAAAAAGGGAAAGACTTTCAAGTAGACCATGGAATGTCAAAATATTTTTGATCAACGTAAGCATTTACTTACCACCATGCCTATTTTGAGCGTTTCAAACCAAAATAAAGACTGTGGTTTGTACAGATGCCAACAAGGAAGGTGTGTGTGGCATACTAATGTAAGAAGGCGAAGTAATTACTTATGAATCTAGGAAACTTAAGGAGCACGAGAAAAAATATTAAGCCTATGACTTAGAACTAACAGTAGTCATACATTTATTAAAAATGTGGCGACATTATTTGATGGGTAAGAAATTTTTTCTAATGACTAATCATTATAGTTTAACTAACTATTTTATACAACCCACTTTGAATGCTAGGCAAGCTCATTGGGTCGATTTTCTAAGTGGATTTCAATTTGAAATAAAACACTTGAAAGGCAAAGAAAATCGGGTCGCAAACACATTAAGTCGGAAAGTACATTGTATATGAAGTCTCATTCAAAGAAGCATGAACTCACTTTAATGAGCTGATTAAGGAGGCACGCACGTCTCATCCATAATATAAACTTTTATGCCAACAAGATTTTTTTTTAAATGGCAATGAATAGCAAGTGGGATATAAAATAAATCATGAAGGCATGCTAATTTATAAGCAGAGAATATATGTACCTAACCAATTCTAGATGAACATCATAAAAATTTGTATGCGGACCATCGTGGCATAAACTAATTACCACACTTAGAAATGAATATTTATGGCCTCGTATGAAGAAAGAATTGATCCAATACTTAGCTGCAAGTAAAAGTAGAGTATAGTCATCCGCAAGTAAAAGTAGAGTATAGTCATCGAGCCAGGTTGTTACACCCTTTGCCTATTTTCGAATGGAAGTGGGAAACCATTTCCATCGATTTTATTAAGGGACTACCTAAGTCAAGAAAGCAGAATGATTCAATAATGGTGGTTGTGGATAAGTTGAGCAAGTCTCCTCACTTCATACCACTAAAGTACCTATAAGGTTGTACAAATTGCTAATATATTCACGCAAACCATTTTTAAATTACATGGATTACCAAAGGTCATATTTTTTTATCATGATGTAAAATTCACATGAGCTTTCTCAAAAGCCTTTTTTGAAGGTTTAGGCACCCAACTACATTTTAGCACTTCTTACCACTCCCAAACCGATGGGCAAACCGAGGTAGTGGAAGATATGTGCGGACTACGTAATGAAATAGCCATCCAAATGGGAGAACCACATACATTTGGTAGAATTTTCTTATAACAATGGTTATCACACATCACTACAAATGAGTATGTTTGAAGTACTCTATGGACAAAAGCCGAGGACATGGTAAATTTTAGGGGCATTTTTTAGCCCAAGGGAAAAATTTAAGGGGTTTTCATTTGAGAGGGCCAAACTTTTTATAAAATGTCCATCTAATATTTTTAGCCCAACTTTTATTTAAAAAATAATTATTTTTTTCATTTTAGGGTAGAAAAAGGGGCGAATAAGCTATGAAAAGTCACATTTGACGTGATTCCCCTAGCTTGGGAAGTTATATTCCATTGCAGTCGCCCATTTTCTCCTTTGCAATGTTAAATTCGTTTGCAATCGCCCATTTTATGGCTTGGTAGGTGGTTTGGGAGGTTGTATTTGGTCCGAATAAATAAAAATATAAATAAAGAGGAAGTATGGTAAATAAATAAAACCTATTTATATACTTACTCAAAAGGTATGGTAAATAAATAAAAATATAAATAAAGTAGAGGTATGGTAAATAATAAAACCTCTTTTTATATTTAGTCCATAACCGCCCAAGTACCATATTTATAAAAGAGTTATGGTAAATTGTCGTAAATAAATAAAAATATAAATAAAGTGGAAGTATGGGAAATAAATAAAATCTATTTTTATACTTACTATGGTAAATAAATAAAGATATAAATAAACTAGAGGTATGGTAAATAAATAAAATCTCTTTTTATATTTAGTCCATAAAGCTCTTTCTATTTAAGAAATCTAAAAAAATGTGTTATTCAAGTGACTCCTATGTGCCAAATACCATATTTATAAAAGAGTTAGGCTAAATTAATAAAAATATAAATCATATGTGGCAAATACCATATTTATAAAAGAGGTATGGTAAATTAATAAAAATATAAATAAACTAGAGGTATGGTAAATAAATAAAACATTTTTTTATATTTAGTGATCCATTATTTAACATTTTTATTTTTATTTTTTTATATAGAGTGATTTAGTGATCCATTTTCAAGGTAATTATATATATATAATTATATATATAGTAAATGTTTAATATATATCAATATATGATATATATATATAAAAGTAATATATATATATATAGAAATTAGGGTAGCACCCTAACGCTCTACCACGTCATAGTCAATAGTCAATAAACCCCATATTAATAATTATATGTGGTTAATCCGCAATTAATAAAGGAACCCTAGTTAGTTGCAAATGGGAAGTAGTATTACATAGATGGTATTAGTAATACACTGTATTGGCCCGTGGTATTACAAGTAGGAGTAATATATATAAAGGATAGAAACTTAATGCTAGGAGCCTCGTGTCTTATTTTTGTAATCTAGCCAGCTCTGCGCTATTGGAAGTTGTTGCGAGGTTGCGCTATTGGAAGTTGTTGCGAGGTTGCTACTGGAAGACTATTGGACTTTGCTGCGAGGTTGCTAATGGAAGAGGCAAGTGAACATTAATGTGTGAATTATTTGTTCTTGGTATCTTTTCATAGCATATTCTGTGTTATAGGTCTCTTTTCTTCGCATATTGTGTATTTGGGTATCATTTGCACGTTAAGATCATAACATCTTTGGACTATATTTAAGGCCATAAAAAAACCAAAACTCCACCTATTGCTTCATTACTACTCAGTGCACAAGAATTGTATATAGATCCCTCCATTAGAAAGAAAGTTGATCTCACGAAGAAACACCAAGCCTCCACCCATTGCTTCATTAGTCTGTAGTGCACAAGAAATGTATGCAAATTCCTCCAACACCAAACCTCCACCCATTGCTTCATTAGTCTGTAGTGCAGAAGAAATATATGCAGATCCCTCCTTTAAAAAGAAGGTTGATCTCGCGAGGAAACACCATGCCTCCACCCATGGCTTCATTTGTTCTCCGTTAGTTCTCAAAGCAGTAGTCTATAAATCGACTTTTTGAAAGCCTTTCTCGCGGATTTTTCTGGTCAAACTCCGACAACAATTCATTGGAATCCCAAGTTTGATAGCTAGTTTCTTCACAATCAATGGCTCCAGGGGTTTTTGAGGGGCCTGAATCCAAATATGCAGTTAAAAAACCATTTTAACTGCTAAAAATCAAGATTTAACCTCATTTCTTCAGCCGGATTCTGTCACCGGAATCTCCAAAAAGTCGCATTATAGACAACTCCGTTCTCAAATGGTTCCGCCGGCCATTAATGCCTTCAATTTAATCCTTTTCAAGATTTTCCGCTAGGAATCATCCTCGAGCGTGAGAGGTGGCTCCCCTAACACCACTGTCAATGCAATGGAATTCTTGCTAGCAGCATAAACCCCCTCCTTGTGGCCAATCGACACCACTGTCAATGCAATGGAATTCTTGCTAGCAGCATAAACCCCCTCCCCGTGGCCAATCGACAACATCCAATGAAGATTCTGAGGTTACCTGTGGCCAATCAACACTCTGCTATCAACTACCCTCGAAGGAAGATTCTCAATATGTTATATAGGGATAGTCTATGGAATGTACGAAGAGGATTTTTTTGCGGGATAGAGCCTCCCGTTAAGCCCTTATGGGAAGAAACTCGGACAAGACAACCATGTCCCTTCACTCAATGATGTATTGTTCCTATTGTGTAATAAAAATTTTCGCACTTCGTCAATATTCCATCCCTCGTTGCCAGCAAGATGCTTGTCTGGCCCCATGTACTATGAGTAATAGCAGATCATAGTGGTAGAGGCCTGACTCTGAGCGCAACAAGAATGTGACAGAATATAGCATAGTTAGTTTACAAGAAACAATATAGTATAGTTAGTTTAGAAGAAATAGATTGATAGATAGTTAATTTGGTTTTAATTATTATTTTTTATTCGGGAAGATTTTAAGGATGGAAGTTTATTTTAAAGTTTAGTTATTTTGGCTAATGATTTTGTAGCAACTTCTAGAAAATCTTGTAGCTTCCCAAAATCAAGGAAATGATGGTTCCTTATTCATTCTGATTTTTTTGTCATGTAGATTGGACCACCTCACTATGCATGAGGGCCTACATTCTAAGCTCATCAAGAGCATTGAGTTGTTGCAACCTATGTTTCTGGACATTAGTGATGTCTCAGTCCAATTTTTTTGCCATTCTTAGGGTGTTGTACTCATTATTAATAGACAACAATGCCTTATTTCCATAAACCAACTCAGAGGGGGTGAAACGACTGGTGGTTTTCTACCTAGTATTATTGGCCCAAGTGGAGTCCAAAGTGAGGTTGGCCAATCACTTATGGTGCTATTGAAAAATGTATTCAATATTTTCTCTAAATCTCTATTCATGAGGTGGAGCTACCCATTTGTTGGAGGATGATATGGAGTGAATTTTTTGTTGCTTATATGATGTTGCTCCATGATTCCCTCAATTAAATTTGAAGTGAAGTGAATTGAGCCCCTCCCTTCACAAAAGATGTTTTCAGGTAGAAACTTGGCCACCTTGTGCTATGTTGCTTCCTTTATTGGCTTTACTTTAGACCACATTATCAAATTATTAGTGCACATAATGATGTATCTCTTTTATTTGGATGGGGATCAATTGGTCCAATGAAATCCATGTCCCACTTCTTAAATGGCTCAAGGGTCACTTGAGTTTGCATAGTCATTTCATACTTTAGTATCCTTTTAGTCTCTTTTGGCACTCATCACATCCCCTAGTGTACCTCATATCATGTTAGTGTAGAGTAGACAAATAGTAGCCAACATGAAGAATTTTGAAGGCTTTTCTCTTAGAAACAAGGTGGCCCCCATAGGGTCCATCATGGCATGCTCACATGCAGTCAAAAAACCCCATCCTCCCTTACACATCTCTTCAATATCTCATTTCTTCCAAATTTGGACAGATTTTGTTGAATCTAATTGGAAGGGGCATTTTTTTTTATATTAAATGAATCAAATCACTATAAAAATAAATGAAATGCCAAAATACTTTGGGAAATTAAATTTTATAACACTGCATGGTACAGGCCAAACACATGGCAGAAAGGAATGACCAGAGGCCTTATTGGCTCCCAGAAGGGTGGGGCTATGAAGTAAGAGTAAGAAGGAGTGGAAATATTGATAAGGTATTGTTCTCCTCCTCAGGCCAAGGATGCAGTGCTTGTGTTTTATTTTTAAATACCTTTGTATAGATAAATTTCAAAAAAATTGTCAAGTAACAAAATAGTATATTTGAACTAGGCACCATTGAGAATTTCAACTTATTAGTGATTTCTAATATTTAAAAGTTAAGTTAAGAGTTCCTATTAATGTAGTTGAGAATTATATTATTATATCTGACCATCACAATTGTGTGTTTATTTACAGTTTTATTATGAACCCATGACAGGGTGTCAGTTCAGATCTAAGAATGAAGTGCTGAGTTTTCTATCAGGAGGAGGAGACAAATTAATACTATTGTTGCTTGCAGCAGAGTGCATAGATAGACTTAGTAGGAATGTTCCAACAGATCATTAGGAATGTTCTAAATCTTCATCGCTGTAATAAGGAAATAAACATGGAGCTCTAGCTTAGAAATGTATTTTTAAATAATTTTTGATTGCATGCATTTGATGTACCCTATGGGCAGCTAAACATGGAAGGTATTAGAGTGATAAAGTCTACTTCTAAACAAGATATTATATTCCTAGTTGGTTTTGTGATTATGTCATTATTTTCTCACTTCAATTCTTACCATGTGATTATTCTGTCTTCCCATACCTGATATGTTTAGTCATATGAAAGTTATTACCCTAAAAGTATGTATTTGATTTTTCTCTCATGGTAACTACAGAAATGATAGCTTAGTAATATATTGTTCAAAACAGTTTCTATTCATTGCATTTATAGTTAGAAAATATGTAATTGATTTTGCTCTCATAGTGGCTACACAAAATATAATTATGCACATTATTCAAAACCTAAATATTATTCAAAAGAATCTTCATTCATAATTAAAAAGAACTTCAAAACATAAAACATATTTAAGTAATTAATCCACCCAATATTACATATTATATAGATTATAATAAAATACAACCCATATATCAAATACTACTATCAAGTAAACATACCCAGAATACAAAGGTCTATACAAGTTTGAGAATCCATTCATCAATACTTGAATATATATGATGATATATATGATGATTATGAGAGGAATAAGTGGTAATGCAATACTGATACACATAGTGACGTGTCAAGGCTGGTGTAGCATTCAACACAGGCCTCATATGTTATATGTTATACTCTACTTGACAATATATTAAACCAGTGTTTAGATTATAGGTTGCATGTATAAGTTGTTATTATATGTTGCATGTATAGGTTGTTTATGTGTGAGTATATTCATTAAGTTAATATGCAACTTAAAAAAAGGTTGTTTATGTGTGAGTTTAACATGTTAAGATGTTATAATAAAAGATTATATGAAATACCAAAAGGAGATATTCATTAAGCAAATTATAAAAGAATTTTAATAGGCAACTTAACAAAAAAAATAGTGAACAGTTTTTTTTAATGTGTGAGTTTAATATGTTAAGACGTTTTAATAAAGAACTTAGAATATGCTACTAGAAAATGATATGAGAAAAATCGAATGTTTTATTTATTTCTGGATGGATACGTATACTTCTAAAATAGTTTAGAATAATAGTAAGAGATACCAGAAAAGTGAAGATTTAACGATTAATCGACAAAGAGAATGCAAATAGACTAAAATTTAACTGAAAAATAATAATGCAGTTCGATTGAAAATACTGGTTTATCTATCATAACTGTCGATATAGGTATATTGTTGCATTTCGATTGAAAATACTGGTTAATCTTTAATATTATCATTCTGTTTATCGATTGAAAATACTGGTTACATAAAGCTATAGGTATATTGTTGCACCCAGGCCGACAATGGAGGCAGGCGCTGCGTCAATGCCCTTCTTTTCCCTCTCTCTTCTCCGCCCTTGTCACTTCATTCATTTCCTTTCTGGCCCGTGATACGTTGATTCAATTTGTTGTTTTTTCTGTCTCTGCATTTATCAGAGTCTAGAATATTTTTGAAATCGGTAATTAAGTGGGATGTTTTGTCACTATTTTTTATTTTAATCCGTTTTAGTGGTGCCTGTCACTGAGATTTCCAAATATTTCCATCTCTGTGTGTCTGTCTGGCAGTGAGAATTTAAAATATTCTCAAAATTTACAATACACTTAAATTTTGTTTTACTCTGCGTCTCTATCCATAACATTCCAAAATATCCTTAAAATTTACCATACACTTAAATTCAAGTGATACAGAAAATAAACAAACAAACATACATAACGTACATTGGGAAGCTGCAGGGCGTTTGCAGAACGGGTGGAAGAACAGGTGAATAATATGACAGTACTGGCTGGTAATAAATTTCAGTTGTAAATTAGCATTTCTAACCTTTGGTCCCTTGTTACTTACGTTTTTCAATTAATTTTGTTTAAATATTATATGAACTTTTCTTAAATATGATAGAATTTTATTGTAATCGTAAGTTTAAATGATATTAATATATATAGTTTTTAATGTTTAAGTAGAGTTTTAAAGCGTTAAATTTATTAATAATGACTGTCGATAGCTATGTTACATAAAGCTCAAAACCATTCTGTTTCATATATATTATCCTTCATTTAACCTTCATTACGCCTCTGCTTTGGATCATTTCAGGACCGGACTTTTAACGTTTTCATAGAAGTTGTAAAACAAAAGAGTCTAACCGTTTGCTTGTTCCTCGAATAAGAGACATGTTTCAAACGCGACTATCATATTGGGTTCAATCATGGCTTTGCACGTATAGGTGCGTCTTGCAATAAAAACAGAATGAAACGCAGGAATCACAATAATAACGTGTCAACAAGCATCCTGCTCAAGGATGACTGTTTAAAGTTTGGGTTTCTACTGCCCATTTTTGGAATTGCCTGAGTCGAAAAGAGATAGCAGAGTTGAAATTAGAGAAGAGAAACACTCTGCTTATGCCTCGCACAGATTTATTGTTTAATGAAGACATCCAATAATACATTAAAATTTCGAACTCTGTGGAAACCCTAATTGGAGCGTTTACAGGCTTCGGAAGAATTGCATAGAATTCATGAATTACATGTAATCGAATTCATGAATGAAATGCTTGTAGAACTGAGAACTCTGTGGAAACCCTCACCTGGAGCTTCGGAAGAATCACATGTAACACAATTGACGTGTGGGTCACTTCTATTCTGATTTGAAGAAGTTAAAGTTACTTCCATCAAGTGATGTCCGCTGTGTCTTAATCCCAAACAAGACAACCGTTCTCAACAATTCTCTTGCTCAGTCTTCAGATCTCAACCAAATGGGACTTTAATACTTTAAAAAACATCTTCTTTGACTTAGAAAGACATAGAATAGTGAAAAATAAGATTTTACCTAGACTTAAGAATGAAAGCCATACTTTGACAAATAAAAAATATTTTTCTCTTTTTATATACAAGATATGCAATGTCATACTTACAAAGGTCATTATGAAGGCCTAATCTAGTTACATTCTCCAACACATCCTCTTAACTATAGAGGTATTTATAATCCCATCATGAAGTATAAGGAATCTTAAATTAAAGCATTCTAATAAGAAAAATTCAAATTGACAAGCCATGGATTAAGCATCAATATCATAACCAACATTGTGAATGAGGTCTCTAATTGATGAACTGAACTTTTATGAGAACATCATACTTGAAGTCTTTAAGTGACATACCGAACTATCTCTAAAGGCACATACCCCATCTAGATGTTCAAAGATTATGTCTTTTTATTGCTATTCTTATCTTTGATTCCTAATCCTCAAAGAATATCAATGGGCTTGTACTACTCTTATCTTGGATTCCCTATCTCATCCTCAAAGAGTATTGATATACAAGTAGGTTTCTATCTTAGATTTTCTAATCCTCAACAAGTTTCAATCTTAGCTCCTCATAAAATCCTCTAGAACCTCTTCTTTTTGCATGGCCTTCACAAAGAATTATGATTGTTAGTATTGATCTAGTGCATGACATATGAAGAAAATAATGTATCTTCCATCATCACTCCTTCTCACTCAAAGAAGAGATGTCTACCAAACAAATATTGCTTCTTAAGTACTCAAGCTTCTTGTATGGAAATTCCTTTGTTAGAATATCAACAACATGTTCATGAGTAGGAATATAGTGTGGTTCCATTACCCCATCTTGTTCTCATGTAGTGGTACTATTGTGTTTGTGTTGATGGCGGAAAATGACCACCTCAACATATAAGCGAGACCACCTAGTCAGAGCCCAACCTAAGCCCTTATTCATTTGATTTGGGGGTTGACACTCACTCTATTAGGTCTAGTTACCCCCTCTCTCCTTGATGACTTATGATATTTCAATTAATTATAACGCACATCTCTATTAGTTCCTTGTTGTGCACTCTTGAAATATCTAACTAGGTTTAGTCTTCATAAATGACATATGTAATCATGATTTTATATATTTGATGTAATGAGAAAAATAAATGTATTATTGTTGTTCTTGAGGCATGGTTTTCATAATCAAGGAACATTTTTTTTAGGCCAAGCTTCCATTATGAGTTCCTAGGGCTTTTCATTGAGTCTTCAAGTCCTTAAAATCATTTTCATGTTTGGAAGACCCAGTTGGGGCATGCTACATATTGTATTAGTTAATGTTAGATTGGAAAAACCCTCCAAGACCTCATCACAGGTGTTGCAACAAGTCAACCTTCAAAAGGAGCGATCAACCTATCTAGACGGACGTGTCAAGTTAGGAATGATGACAAGCCGACCTAATATAATGGGAGAGGAGCCTATATATGTGAGGAATCTACCTCGCTCAAGAGATCATTCATCAAGGACCCACCAAAAGGATATAATTGTGAATAGGAAAGAAGGGAGCCTCTTGATAAGCCAAGAAAATGAGAAGAAGATCGAAGCCTTCTACCATTGTTTTCGGGTCATTCTTCTCACACGTGTGATTGCAGCTAGGGTTTGTGTAGTTAGGTATTGCATACCTTGAAGGAGACAAAATAGATACCAAGGAACAAGTCTATTTTCTACGTGAATTCAAAAGAAGTGTCCAAGACAAGTGAAGGAGAGAATCCTCATAAATCTACCCCAATCACCTTATACCCATGGGATCTCTAAAATTATAGGCACACCAAAAAATGCAAGCATGTAATAAGAGGTTGAAATTGAAGAAGAAGTTGAAAAAAAGGTGTACGAGTTTGTTTGACGAGTAGTGACTTGGAAGGAATAAAATATCTTGATGAATAATTTTGACATGGTTCTTTTGTCAAGGGTATATGTCTAGGAATTTGTCACTTGGAAACTCTAGAAGAAGAAGAACCCTTGTGGGTTTTCGTCTCAAAGTTGGAGAGGTTTTGGCCCTCGATGATAGCCTGTATATTTTGTCCTTTGTATTATTGTTCATTATGGTTTGGTAGTTGTTTGATGAATAAAAGCTCTAATAATAACAACTGAAATAAGAAGCTAATTAGGTGAAGTAAAAGTACATGACAAATGTTTATCAAAGAGATAAACAACCCTATGTTTTTGCCCCAAAATTTCTCAACATGGTATCAGAGCTAAGGTGTCAAGACAAGGAAAGTCAGCTTAAACAAGGTGATCTAGATTTAAATAGGAATGCAACAAATTACAGAGATAACCATAAACACATAGATGCAGCGAAAA